>JARPRG010000595.1:88291-143947 GCA_031001745.1 Hartigia nigra | reverse complement strand
ACACACACACACACACACACACACATTCAAATACTTGAGATGCAATGGATATGAAATGGTACTCGGAAAGGAAATGGCGTACAACGAATAGTCAGTTAAGAAATTAGCGTGTAGAAAGCGTGACTAGGATACTTGGATAAATGAGAATTTATCTCTTGCCAGAAGAATGGTCCATTGTCACAATTCTTATCTTCTTGACTCTAGATTCATTCTACGATATACTATTATGCCTAATGTCACAGTTAATCTAGATATAGTGAAACGTCCTGTAAATACAGGAGATATTTTGATGATATACCATTACTCATTTGGAACTCTTTGTGGTATGCCATCCAATTCCGATAAATAATATATCGCGACACACGCAGCTGTCCCTCGCTTCAATGTGACTTATAAAAAAGGATCACGATCCGCCTTGAATCTCGGCATGTTGTGACACGCATACTCTTTCCATAATGCTATTTATAAACGTTGTTCGTCCACACGACCTTAACGCTGACTTTACGCTACGAAATAAATGATAACCATTTGTACTGTAAAAATCATTCCACACCTCCTAAATAAATACTTTAAAGACCTTTTAAATCGGAATATAAACTCTCACCACTCATTATTCTTTACAATTTCCAAATTCCATATTTAAATTAATTTGGCAGACTCGATACCTACAAATTTATTCCAATTTTTTCAGCACGCGTTTGATCATTTTTGGTTTCATCAAAATTTAATACCATATCTGGTTTTCGTAACCACGTATCACTTTACCTCGTGTAATACGTACGATCGCTATATGTATCAACCTTATATTAGGCTTATACAACACGAGTACCATTTTGCGAAACACAATGCCACATTCGTAAATGAAAATATTGAACGTATATTAGAACTAACAGCGACGTATGTAGGTAAAGCTTTTAGACGCATCTGAGCCACATAGGAGTAGAGAGTCTATACCTTATCTAGCGATGTGTGAACAATTCTAACAAGACCTTAGCGTTTCGTATAACGACATTGGGGCTTTCTGGTGTTTACCGAGCACGTCCCGTGGGAGAGCCGGACTGGTTATAACCAGTCTACCCGACGTTCACTTGTGCCCACCCTGCCAACGTAGGTTTACAGTAGATCGTTATCTATATATAGGATTATTCATGTCAAACATACCACCTGAAGTTGAATGCAAATGATCGATTCCATTAATCGAGGCAGTGTCACCTCGTTAAACAACTAAAAGAATGCAAAGTTCATGACGTTAATAATGGTATGACCTTGCAGTAACAATTTCTTTTTTTAATGATGTCACACTGTTTTGATTGATAAAATAGCTCATTTTCGGCCAACTTTATATGATTTGTTAGCCGTTAATAACTTTGTATATGTATATGGATACCTAAGTAGATACATATGTCAAAGCAGCTAAAGTGTACTTGGTACATGTTTACCTCAAGCTTACCACGATATTGGCATACAACCTGGAATAGTAATGCTTATACCTATATCCATACCCATAAGCCAGTCGGTACTTCCAAATGCAAGAAGATCAAGATCGATTGTTACGTGCCGTTACTGGCGGGCATGTAGGGTGTAGATGTTAAGAAGACCCTAAATAAACTGGACAGGGAAATGACTGATCGGGAAAAATATGTCTCTTACGTAGTATTCGCTCAATCGTAAATTTCTGTACGCTGTAGCTAACTTCCACGTCGTGCTAGGATGATTGAGATCAAAGCGGATGACTTCTCCGTGACGTCACGTACGAATATCACAGGGATATATTCAATGACAGTGGTGTACGTATGTGAATGAATGAAATATGTATATGTATACATACACATACGTACACCACTGTCATCGGCAGAAATATATAGTATATATTGAACCACCTGAAGCTAATTTTACCATGGAAATTAATAGAAATCAAATGAGCAGAACCATTTGCAAGTAGCTCAATAATCCAGATTTACCGTGTATGTACTATGTGAGAGAGCGAATGTAGTCTCGTTAATCCAGAGGATGAACAATCCATTTGCTGGGACAAGTAATACACGCGTGGGCTTATACGTCTAGAAAGAAAAAAAAATTTATTTGATGGGAAATACTCGAGATCTCGTGACAATTTGGAAATTTCATTGAAATCCATGCTACCTCCAAGGTACAGAAATCACATAGAGAGCGACTTATTGATTGACTATGTCACGGGTTTAATCCTCCAAATGATCCGATCCTGATGCATTCCCGAACGCGAATCCCGATCCTCCAGGATATTAGATCGAGTCAATATTGAGAACAGTACGATCAAATGAGAGACTGCTACCCCTTTGTGGAATCATATGATATTGCATCATGCAAATCCTGCGTTTAGATGCACTTATACTATGGGTATCATGCGTTCTCGAAACGCTCGTTTGATACTTAAAACGAATCGATGACCTCTGACACGTGCGATTAATGTCAAAAGTATCAAGTGAACTGAACCATTAGATTTTTATAAAGGAGCCAACATCAATTAATGCATTTGCTTCGAATCACGCTGTTTAGTGTATGTTCCTACTGGAATTCTATCAAAAGAAAGCGCACACTGTACAGGTGCGGAAAACGTAGCTTCTGTATTAAAAATCGTATTGCTTCAAGTCGACGTAGCAGTAGGTCGTACGTGGTTCGCAGGAAGGGACGCATCGATGCAAGGAAACTGTGGGCAGCCAGAGGCAAGTGGTAGACGTGTGTATAACTATGTATACATATGTCAGCCACAGTTTGGTGCATCCAATAACTCCGATGGTGGTTTGCGGTTGTAAAACCGTTGCGCGGTGCAATTGATTTTTCCTTAGATCGATATGCTTATATGTATATATATAAATACGTTATATACAGAATATGCAAGATTAATGCATATGTCAAAGGGATGAACTTGTCTGTGCTGCTGAAGTATATTAATACAAGTAGTACGTCATAAAGAGATCAGCCAGAGATGTATAAAAATCAAGGTGAAAGTTTGACAAGATAGTTAGTGTCACTGTCGCTCGATTTTCGAGTGGATGAAATGTGCAGTGGAGAATAATGCGAGGGTGGCTAAATGTACGGGGGGATAACGTGCGGTATGCGCCGTTTAAATTCAAGTTAGCAGGACGCCGGGGTTTGTGAACAAAGAGTTGCGCACGGTATTAAGCTATTAGTTCGGAACGAGTGTTGATTAAGGATGAATTAGTAGGTTAAACGGTAGGCAGATATATATACAATAAAGAATCTCGACCATCGGGCAGTAGAGGCAGTGCATTTTGGGTTAAGCTAATGAAAATTTATAGGGTTTCGATCGACGTCAGTCGACCAATGGCTACGTAGGAATATTTTTTCCGGAAAGAATTACCCGCTGTTCGAACGGCTGACTCCTGGGATGAAATTTATTCCCACTTGAATCAAGATTAATAGATGTTTCGGTTGAAAGCGAAATTCGAAATGTTCTCAAATTTGAAGGAAACATAGCCACCTTGATATCCGGAAATTAATCCAATAATAGCATTCGTGAATGGACATTGAAAAAAGATGAGGAAATATTGAGACAAGAACAATTATATCTTTTAAACAATAAATTTAAAAGTCTTCGAACAGTATCAATAAAGAAACGACATCAAACTCGATTGTGGTAAAACTCATATAATTTCGGATTTATTTATCTATGAAAATATGTTATTAATTAGTTTTTTATTTTTAATAAATCATGAAAGATTGAGTCGTTGTAATCATTGCTATCTTGGGAAGAAACAATTTTGTCATTCACTGTACATGTATCATTGTGGATCATTCATTGTTCCCATGAAGCCATTCAAAGTTAATTCGAAGGAACAGTTGTATTTTTCGTATAAGTTTGGTTGATGACTCAAATGATCTCACTTTTATCGTGAAGAGATAGCGAATGGATGAACAAACATGAGAAGGCGTTTTGAAAAAAAATTCATAAGTGCATTTGATTGATATTTCGAGGGAGCAATTTCAAATATGACGAAGAGTATGTGCACTCTGTGAACTGACGTATGTAACGGGAATGGCGAGATGCACACGAATTGTAAAACAATTTGATCCAGAATACAAAATGGAATAATATTAGAATCATATTCGAATTCATGCTGGAATTCATGACGGTATTCATATCGAATATTATTTTCCTAGTAGTCGAGCCGGACTCCACTTTAATTTGCACTAGAACGCACAAGGTTCAAAGGGATGCTTCACCAATCCTGCCGGATTTAATTAATGCACGTTACATAGTGTTATATAGTCGTGCACTGACATCATCCTCTAGCAATGCAAATATTTGAGATCCGCCATAGTATGTATCATAAAATTGTATCATCGCCCACGCCAACATAATCCCCGACTTGTTCGTGGGTCTATGGAAAGGTACAGTACAATTTGCATTAGCCTAAAGTAACAGACCAATATTTTTAACCACGACTGTACCGCCAATGCCAAATAACAGTCGTCCAGATATACAATAGTCACAATTGTATATGTAAGAGTGTCGAAAATTTTCAAAATTCATTTAGAAAATTCAAATTTTCTCTAAGAACTTCGTATAATCCACAATTGACCGAGAGCTACAGCGAGAACAACCTGTACGATGTATTTTAGTGTAAAGAAATGTATATCCAGAGATAGGTTTAATGCATTAACATAGCGGATTCTCGGGTAAATGTTAGTAGAACATGTATACCTACCTTAGCATTTTCGTTATGAGTCACGGGGATAGGCGATATTATTTGTGCTTCTCGGAAAGGGGTTATTGTTGCTCGAAAGCGTGCGTGGGTGGAGGTTTGAGGGAAGTGTGGTTCTAGGTGGACTTGGCATACTAGATGGGTGGGCTCAGACAAATTGGGCACTCGAACCCTCTTAGAGCGCACATCCCTTACTGTCTGCTTGCTACTTTAGATGCTGTCACGATACATAGCTAATCCGCACTCGTGGCGTACAAGACACAGGTACACGCATGCCCAGCTTATATTAACTAAGCTTTAAACGATTTTTGGTAAATATACGGCAAGTTCTAGCTAATGAGGTTAACCTCCTTCTGACTTGACTCAAACGAACCGAAATACCGTAGGAAAAAATGTTTTGTATTTGACTCAACGAAATATCTATATACTCCCACAGTAGCCAATTTATCACATCCAAATAGCACGTGACTTTGATTATATACCGCGTATAGTTCACATTCGAAGGGGGTGAAAATTGTAGCCATACTATACAGGTACGAAGAAAATGGCCGCGGTAACGTTACGGAATCTCATTGCCATAATCATCCCTTAGATATTCAAGTTCAAGCATAAAGCAAGCCTTACCTTACTTTTTCTTTGTTTCAATATTTTCCTTCGCTCCCAATTCCCTACTCGTCTTTTCCATTCCTTAATGTACCCAGATAAAATACGTAGTCTATATTCTCTTCTCCCTCTCGTTAAACGAGGGCATTTATGATACCTTGGTTGTATTTGGCATGCATGCGATCATTTATAAGCATCCAGCTCGATCTGCAATCTCTTTGCCATTTCATTACCAATATCCGCGCATTTTTATAGCGCCAGGAGCATTGAGTCCAACCTGAACTGAATTGAGCCAGGAAGTAGGACTTCATGCATAGATCAGGCGGCGGCCAATCAGCGAAGCCAAAGCGCTTGCTTCAACGTGGATAGGAATGAATTGCGTGGAGTCAGAGGACTTCGAGGACTCATTTAAATGTACAATACCATGCGCCTCTTATCGCATTATGGTAAATACGGGCTATACTCGTCTGGCTGTTTCCATGCTTCTTCTACTGCCGTAATATATATAGTCTTACTCTTACTGACTCCCTCTGCGTCTATCGTATACCAGTTCGTTTCCAGGAATACGAGGAAGCACAGAAACGCTGATTGCAAATTGACTTCATCACCAAAATAATACAAAGTGTCCATCTTGGAATTCTTATTGCTCGAAATTCGTTACCGTTTCAAATGTTCCATTGGTATGTATTATGTATACATATGTATATATACTACTTTGTAGCTTTCCGATTTTACTTCTCAATTTACCCGGCTATACCGACTGTTCTTTACCAACTTTCGCCAATCCCTGATACTATCTTTCTCTTTTCCACACCTCCACCATTAAATATGCAAGCGCGCCTGGCGCAGGCAGCACAAGTACAACGCGGAATTGTACTTGGCGTTGGTTACCACTTTTAAAACATTTCACATCGCCAAGCATTGTTCGATGAAAATTATAAAGTCGCGTTATTTTGCCTTGTTTTGCGGTGATGTTCTACGTTAATCATTTTTATTTTTTTCTTTAAAACGAACCTCTCTTTTGTGATATTCGCGACTTTGATAAGCTGTATATTATGAGAGTAGATATTATGATGGAAAAATAAAAGAAACAAAATACGAAAATGGGCGCCAGGTATCACAGAAATTACACCGTGCAAATATCTCGAAACACTACCCAGACTAATTTTTTCGTCGGGGGGGCGTAAATCGAGAAGCAGTGAAAAACTCGAAATACTAAATAAAATAAAAGAGAAGTTCACCAAACCCTGTCGAACCCCCTTAAAGGACTCAAAAAAAAAGAAACACGCCTGTGAGGGGAATCGATGTGAATTTATAAAGTAAAATAATTCCACACCACACGAAACGCTCTGTAACCTATCGCATCGACGATGTAGCCCAAACTCATATATTCGTGCGAGGTGTATCAAAATGCCAGGTATATATACACATTATATATATATTTTTTATGAAAAAGAAGGGCATAGCTATATGTTATGTTATATACATGATCTTATGTGACTAATACGTAGGCGTCAAGACTGCTTAAAATTGGACAATTTTACAATCTAAATACGTTTCGCGGCTGCCAAGTCTGAAAATTGTCACAGGAATTTGTCTCCACGTTCCACTGAATCCAGATACATATCAAAAGGCAGTTTCGCTGCCGGTTGAAAAGCGGGTATACAACATGACTATAAGAAAGAGAAAGCATCGCCTTTAAACTTTAGCTGACTAAATAACGGTATAAGATGGTAATCGTCAATCCCTCTGCTGCTTGTTACGAGTATCGATCACGTAACCAGCTTAATTGCATCGCATTAAATCTAACAGTATGATTACTCATGGAGACATCGGTTACTGACTGTCATTAAATGATTACATTACCTCTCTTTGTGGAGTTACACTTTCAGACTTACGAAACAAGATCTTTTGATCCTAAATTAATTAACGAAATTTCCACACGAATCGTCACTGATTTTAAACTGGACACGAGTCCCGATATTGTCGCAGATCAATAACGTAACACAAACATGTCAATTTACGCAATTTAGTCTTACTCTATTTTTTTCGTCTCTAATATGCTACTAAAAAAACTTTTTACATTATAAGTTTTCTTATTTTTTACTAGTATGTTAAGCACTCTTACCAACCGCAATACTTATCGTATTATTTATATCGACTTATTGACACGAGTTGCTAATCGACTGTTATCGCCATTTATTGTTAGTCGTTCGTGAGCGCTCGACTCGCGCGGTACGCTCGTCGTGTCTTTCTTGTCGCGTGTCACTTAACTGCGCTTCGTGGAAATACCTATATCGAATGATGAATATGTATGATTAAATATAAGTGCTTCGTAGAGCATATAATACTGGTGATATAGTGTACCGCACATATTCGAAGTACATTTATACATTGCAGTCGTGAAGGTTATTCGCATAGAGTTGGATTAACGTGAATTGGTTCATACTCCAATTCACCTAAATAAACGCATTGATAAGTTGACTCTTTTTATCTCTTTCTGTGTAACATGAAAATGATAATCGGTATCGGTGCTATAAAACAGTCGTTTTCGTTTAATATACATATTACATTTATTTCTATACTTAGTATACACGCGTCAATACGATATCGAAAAAGTACTAGTTATATCTTCAAATCAAATCTTCTTTACTGAAATGTTTCAGTTCTTTTTTTTTCTGTAAAAGATGAAAGATCACAAAAAAGAATTTTACATGTTTGTCAAAGACATTTAAGTCAACGAAAAATTACGTCGTAACGTCTAACTACTAATCTTCTAACTTATAGCTAAATATCGTATTAATTTCAAGATACTTTTTTTCAAGGAGGTTGTTTTTGAGAAATTGCTAAAAGACAAAAATAGGCTAAGGTATACTGGATACATAGGAAAATAATTCGACAGTGAGATCGCGGATGAGAAGTTAATTTCCGTAGTGCATATATAATTCACACACACACACGTACATCTCATTTACAATGAAATAGTATAAGGGAACAGGAGGTCGAGATAATGGGGGCTGAGTTTATAAGGTACAAAGTACGATACCAGACGAGGTAGCACTGACGCCACAACACTTCTGCGCTATTACTTAAGTTTCATAATACCACTGGAGCAACTGTGATACAAAAGATACCTAGACTTAATATAATTTGCATATCGTCATCTTGATTTACCAAAAACGAAAGGTTTTTGCGCAGGACATTGACTCGCAAAAATGCGGCCTTAAGAAAAGCGAACGTGTGCGCACGTGACAGTCGAACAAAGGATGGTGATATTGACATGTCAATATATTGTATTACAATTTTTAGGTACAATAGTACTCTATACGATGTTTTATTATATTCAATACGGATATAATTATATAAAGGGACATTCGATCGCTCTCCTAAAGGCTGATATAAAGTAAACGATATTTACCGGACGATCAATAGCAATTTAGCTACCCTTTGGCATTCCATATATTCCACTTGAAGGACGGATATACGGGTGCGCGCATCAGCCAACACCGGCAAGCTTTTCCACCCTCTCGACCTCTCTATCATTTCACCCTTCCGTTTCTCACCCCGTGTTACGATCCCTCTGGCTTGCGGTACTATGGCATAGTCGGAACTCATCCATATACATCGGGAAAATTAATATCTGAGCTTCGTTGCAGAACGTGCGATCGTGCCTGCCGCATCGCACTGTACCGTCATTCCAGAGCGGTTCGCCCGCTCTCTGCACAGAATTCACACTTGACTAATATTTGACTGTCGATGATGTAACAGCGAAGACCTCATTTCTATCAACAATGGAGGGTTAAATAACTTTGCCAATTTTTTACCAATAATATTATCACAAGTCTGACCTCTTTGACCCTGGAGAAATTAAAGACAACGTAAACCATTTTTTGTGGCGTTCGGTGTTAAAAGCGTTGCGCAACTCTTTGTCGACGATATTCCTGAAAATATTATTCCCTCTATATTTTCTTGGTTTTGTTCACTCGCGATAAAACTGCGACCCGAATTTGCGAGAAGCAAACAGCTTTTCGTGGAAACGACAAGTCACGTCGGAAGTAGTACCGGAACGATGCGCTTATAGGACTGGGGCGCAGGAGGTTTTGAAAATGTTTCGAGTATAACGTAAACAGCCGGCACGTGCTTGTTCTGTTTCACGAAGTCTAGGTCCGAATATTCTTTGGACTACTGGGTATCTAGTTTCTTTTTTCTTTTTACTCCTTTTTTCTCTCTGAGTTTTCTTTTACGTAATGTCGTGACTGTCGCATCTAGGGCATCCTGTGGGTCTGACGTCGGTTAGCTAATTTACATATTTAACTAACCCAACACAGGGCCATTGCATATATTAGCGTGAACAGAGACGAATAATCTGGAATATATTAATTCGCATGAAACGCATACCATCGCTTTGAATTAACGCGTAGCTACTATAGTTGAGTCCACATGGTGAAACGCCGAAGCGAGTATATGTTGCCTATGCATATTGCACTAATATTCATGCCTTCGGGGCATTCCTCCATTGACACAAATGGCTACAATTTCATAAGCACCTGTATTTTCATCGACGATTCGCTTTTTCTATCTGACTCTCCGAGTGAGCATCAGTGGGACGTGGGATGAATTATTTGGATTTGCCAAAAACACGTGGAGTAATCTTGTGCTTTTGTTTTCTTGCCAATTGTTGCGGAATCGAATGGGTTTGAATTATTTGTGGAAGGCTGTCCTTAGATTGTTAAGAAATTCTTCAGTAACGCCTATAAGGATTTAAATGAGTGCTTGTGAATATATTTAAATAAATTTGAAAAGATATTTTTTTTTAACTACACTGTAATTGACTTCAGCTTTTTTTGACTTAGAGATGAATCACACTGTCGAATTATCCGAACTGTGCGTACAAGTTTACCATGCAGTATATTTCTTTGAGTCGTCTAACGTTCATCTGTGAAAAAGCATTGTAGATAGTTACAGTATTTCCGTGTAATCTCTATAAATTTTATTATACAGCAAGTAATGATAACCAATCGCTAACAGTCTATCTTTGGCTATCTTCAGTCAAGCGTATGCAATAACAGTCGAAGATCAACCTAAGTCATGACCACGATTTGCGTACAAGATAAACAAACTATAGAATGTTTTATTAGATTTTATAAGAAATTTTAATTGTGATCAAGTAAATTTTACCATAGTCTTTGTAAAATTTTATTCGCTGTACTTTTAACATGGAGATTGGAAAATTTACTTGTGACAAATGAAACATTACTTTGTCACTATAAAAAAAAAAAAAAAAACATCAATATGTGTTGTTCAACTTGTGTTCATATAAATCTCTCTCTCTCTGCAATGAAGATATATATATATATCCTCATTTTATTCATAATACACAATTTTCTCATCCTGACCCATTTCTATTTTATCTCTGCTCCAATTTAAAAATTCTCAAATTAAAATTCTGTTGAAAAAATATTTTATTATAATTTCCCATACAATTCCATTCTTCTCATCCAGTCCCTTATCAATCAATTTACTTTTCCTATTACACCTATCTTACCCTTACTGCCATTTTCGGACAGTTCTTGAAATATCACATTGAATTCAACGATAAATTCCTATTCTTACCGGTTTTCGTTATCAGCCAAAATTCACAAACGATAAAGGTGCATACGTATATACGTCCATATATTCCTACATTACAGTATAACTATATAGGCATGTATAGGACTCTTGAAAAAATCCCAAAGGATAGCAAATACATACCAACCAACACGATTCACACCTTGAGTCTATTCGTATCGGCGATCGGTATCCGAAGGGTCGTTTCAATTCGTACGCACGTTCTCGACACGGCACAAAGCCTATTGAAACGCAGTAACAAGGGTCAGACAAGTGAAGATATGCAAGAAACGAACGAGTGAACATAGGGTGGTCAGTCAAGAGTAGGTATAAAAGGGAGAAGAAAAGATCGGTCGAAACCGGCAACTACTGTAAAATCGAAAAAAGCAAACTTCATTCACGATATACGACCTTTGAATATAACGGGGAACCTTGCCGACAATGTGCTTTCCTGATCGATACACGGATTCCAGCATCCGTAGCGTTTACGCTAGACGTTTCAGGTCCACGAACAATGTTGCATCCACATCTTAAATAAATGTATCGCAAATCTCTCTATGTTTCAGGAAATGGAAATTTGGAACTATTCGATAGCGAGAGCGGGCCAGACCTCACGTTATCACCGCAGACCTTTACGTCAACGGCAGAGGCCTTCATCAATGACAATAGTGACAGTCTTGGAGTTCCGGGGGACAACGATACAGGTTAGTGTTTTTCTTCTTTCGCTTTTTATTTCAGATATAAATTGCACAGAGTCTTGCCACATGGCGCTGGGGTGGGATCGTCAATTAATTAAAATATTTCTTTGTTCGCTGAGCAAAGTATGCGTGTTATACTCTCTGGTACGTCACCTGCCTTCACGGTATGATGAGTATCCAGTCCGAGACAAGCCAAAGCAAACCGAGCCAAGCACATTCCGAACTCTCCTGACTCCTCTTGCTATCTCATGATATTACTCGCAGGCTTGCCAACTTCTTGCAGGATTCTGCATTGTTCTGCAATTCTCACCGTTCTTCCGTGAAACACTCCATCTGGATTTACCACCCTTTAGCCATCTCAGAATTCGCTTCCTGTCTCTCTGCTTTCTAATGGGGTTGTGTATATTGCTGGCTGTGACATACCTTAGTAGATGTTGGAGAATGAATTTATCAGGTCACGTTTGTACAGCATCCGGTTTGATAGTTTTACCAGGAAATAGGTAGGGACGTTGATAATGGTCCAGTCTTACTGGAAGTTATTTCGTGGAAGGAGTTGGTGAATATCTTGCCGTAATTCCTTGCAGCTGTGTTGCCTGTTTCTGAGGTTTGTTGACCATGAATAAATTTTAAGGTAATTTACATATTGGCGAGGAATTTTCCAGTAGGTTCGAACGTAAGACTGAGTATTTGACATACGAAAATGGAAATGACTAAAAAGTCGGTTGATGTCAAAAATTAAAATTTCACGTTGTGAAATTGTACACTGTTAGATTGCACGATAATCTTATAGCGACATTGCAATATACAATTTTCAAGTTTTCGCATCGGATACCTTGCAAAATTATTAAATAACTAGCCATGCAAGAGATTTCCATGGAAAGGACCGAATTACTTGGGACGTAGAATTGAGTTTTTAATATTGGTTACATCAGGGGCGATGAAATTCCATAGCCCGCGGAGTGAAGATAGCTTCGAGAATTCAGTTCGCACGAGACGGAACGAGACGGAACGAGACTCGAATCGCATTATAAAGTTGCGTGCGAGAGGGTAGGAAGTTTCCTTGTCAGAGAGCCAACTGCCTCCGGATAAAAATTCTTCGAGCACACTCTTTCTCTATCTTCTTTCTCTTTCTTACTATTGCACCATTCCAGCCACTCAGGATAGAAACACCTGATAGTACAGCCGGTAAGACATCGGTGGCAGGCGGAGCGTTACACAAAGGAGAAATGAAAGGAAAAGGGTTAAAAGAAGAGAAGGAAGAACTAGTGCGATGACGGGGTAGGTAGGTAGAAGTTTGCTTCGGTGCCAGAGTACTCGGTGTGGACTAGGTCGGCTTGTGTAGGAAAAGGGATATTGCATTCTTGAGTCGAAGCAATTATCGACAGCGCAAGGTATCGTCTCTGTTCGTAGCTGCCAGCACCTCGAACCATCAGCTCCTAACCACCATTTCCTAGCCTATAGTAGCTTTGCCTAGAGTTCCGGACCTCTTTACCCTTTCCAACGTCCCATTGGTAAGCAGGTAAAGGTAGGTACTTTTTTCAACCACTCTCTCTCTCTCTTCCCCTTTCTCTGATCTTCTCTCAGGGCCTACCTTCTCCCCATTCTACCACTCCTACGGAAGCCCTTGTAGCGACCGGGACAAGCAACTCTCACTGGCGCTCGAGGCTTAGCGCAAAGGAGAGCTAAAACTCTCTTACACTTACTCACCTTTAGGATTCTACAACAAGAACGGTCTTTGCTACGTAGCAACTATGTTCTTGTTACCGTACGACTTCATTGCACTCTTAACCTTTAAACTGCCGCTGTTTCACTTCGTGTACCCTCCATGACACCGTTCGCCCTCTTTGGCATCCTATACCAGCACCGCCCAAGGAATATCCATTCTATGCGAAAAACCTTCTCATGGCCGAAATCCAATTTCTTGTTTGTGCTGCCAGGACGACGTGGCAAAGAAACCATCAAGAGGGTTCTTCGATGTGTCATCCTCAGGATCCTCCTAAGAATGAATACAGCGACTTAATGGAACTTCCGCCAAAAATACTTACTCGCGTCACTCTTCTCATATTTTACTGCCATTGTATCTCTCACGAATCTTGTATACTCTATTTCTTTATAATTCATCTTGTTCCAGTGTCATCATGTCAAAAAATAGTGTCCTTGAGTGTCGGACGAGAATATATTAGTTCATCCGGCGAGAAAAATCCGCATCTGAAAATCTCATACGAGCAATTGACATAGATAAATTCCTATGGCGAATATAGAGTACCCTGCTACTACCCATAGCATTTTCAAGTAAATCTAATTTTTCCAAGTTCTGTTGAGAAAGATTCGAAATATCGAGGTGGGTACTTTGCATAGGACCCTCTGCGACTAACGTATAAGCGGATAAAACTCTCTGCCGCGCGCATAGGTATACGTATAGTACAGCGAGTCATCGCTCCGTGGCGCAGCAGTCGATTCAGCATCGAATCTTCTCGCATGCAAGAAACAACCGTCCTCTCTTGAGAAAACGAGCTGGCGACATCCATATCTATCCTGCCTGTCTTGTCTGATCTTTGGAGGTTACGAATATGAGCCTGCATAGGGTATTTCTAGATACACACACATGCATGTATGTATATAAGATAGGTGGTGGTATGTACAAGAGGTAACTTTTCAGCTTTGGGAATCGCCGTAAAGCCCACTGGGATTTCGTGCTGTTTGCCAAGATGAACCAAGTATTTCTTGAACTAGCGAATTCCATCTAGTACATACTACTGTTGGTGTTCATGTTGCATTCGCTTTATTTCTAAACAAAATAAGTATCTAGATATACTGTACCAGCCATTGGGAATACTTGAGGTTCGTGAACTGTATCTCGAGTATCAACCTAGCGTACTTCAATCCTATATAAAATATTCGCATCGAGTGTAAAATCGTTAGTCCTGCAATACAGCGGGTTATCAAAATGTCATATAGAGTCTTAAGATATGGATTCTTATTGTTTTTACTAATTTTCTTCAAAATTTATCACCTCCTCGTTTTCATCATGTGCAAACAGTGCCAGGACACTCTGGGGTTGGTCCACCAGCCGACGAATGAGCCTGCGAGCAATAAATGCAATGAGAATGAACGTACAGAGCGCGAGCTCAACTGGAGGACGTAACAGGACGGGAATGAGGGAGTATTAGCTGGAGGACGTCGGTGTAGCAGAGAGAAAGAGAGGGAGAGAGAGAGAGAGAGAGGGACAGAACGATGGTACCTACAACCTCGTTGGCTCTAATGCGGGCTATTCAGCTCCCACAATGCACTAGTAATACGATTTCAGCATCCGAACCACCCCTGGACCACCTCTCGCACACACATACACACACAGACTCCCAAACGATCTCACGCAGGCTATACGACTTTCGAGTACGCTCTCCATATATCTATTCTCCAGAGGGTTTCGACTGCAGAAGGGTGAGTTCGTCGTTTCACTTGGGCTCATCACCCGTTTTTCTCGAAAATTCATAAATTTTGTCCGTTTCTTTTAACCGCGTGTACTCGTACCTGTCTACTGAATTTTTTTTTTTTTTCCTTTACGTACACCTATTCCTATGCTTATATGCCAGTAAAAGCAATTTCTTAGTATTTTTAATTTGAGAAATGTGCAAATTCAATGCTCGATATTGCATGTTTGAAAGATGCCGAAATTTTTCAATGAGGCTGAAATGTCTATATTCGTTAGAGGTATCACTGGAAATCCAAGTTTGTTACTCCCTATTCATTCTATGGTAAATACTTTTTCCACACTTATAAATGCGTTTAAAGCGATACTATAGAAGGGTTAGGGAATCACACTTGGATTAGCAGTGTAGATTGTTACAGGTACCTATAATAGTGCTTATAGGTGTATAACGTTAATCAACGTCGGCACAAGGAGGTTTCCTTTGATCGCGCGAGCGCGCCGCTGAAAAGGTTCGAACTCTCCTGTGCAAAGTTAAATTGAATGTGTCTTTTATAAAATAAGAGTAGGAGGACGCTGGTATAAAGAGTAAATAGCCAACGAAACGGGCACAGAGCGCTGATAGAGAAGAACAGACGTAAGAAGCAGGAAAAGGGAAGGGGCGAGAGAAAGAGGAAAAAAAATGCATTTTAATAATCGGAGCTAAAGCGAGTATCAGCCAACTTCAAAGCTTTGCGAAATGCCTGCTCGCAAGTAGTATTAAAGTGAAGTATAGGGGTTATCAACCCTCTCGCTTTATATAACGGTTGGCATTTTTACTATCATTTTATATTTTCTTTATAGGTATCGATATAGCTTCTCGATATTCATTTCGTAAACAAATGCCACCCTTCGTCGTTAGTTACTTCCACGTCGCCATTTTAATTGGTTTGCAATAATTTAAATTCGATGTTTCAACCCCCGTGTTATACGTATCCAGTATCCATCCTTTGTCGAATTTAGCCAACTGGCTAACTCGTTGGTAACAGCCCTCTGTCTAACCCCGTGATTTAGCAAAATGAGGTCGCTAGGGGTTGATTCGCGGTGTATTTGTATATATGGCTATAGCGTACAGGTTGTGAGGTGGGTAGATATAAACGTACAGCAAAGCATCGCTGGGAAACAGCCCCATAGAAATTTAATTCGCGAGTAGCACACCCGAGGCCATTCTGAAATTACGCTTACCGATTATGCCGGAGGGTCGAAAGTGGCCTGATAAAAATGTCTGAATGAAAATTTTCGAGGAAATTTGCTCGTCCCATTAGGACTATATTTTATGTGTCGTTGGAGAATATTCCGTTGTTAACGCAGAGGTATACCTATACGGTAAACTTGTTGGTTGCTATATACATACCGTAATGGTGGGATAATAACGAAACGACACTTGACTCCATTATACGTGCTGATTTTTTCCCTATCGATCACCCATTATAAATTCAGTTCTCGTACCCTTTTCTCGCTAGATGGGCTTTCTCCTTCGTTTTCTACAATTTTACTTTTCCTTACTCCACTTCAACCCTACGTGCCTAACACTCGCAATCGGAACAGCATCGAGAAATCCTAAGACCTTGGGAAAACTATAATAATTGCTTTGGAAGCATCGACGTTCACATCATTATACATACGATACGTATTATACATTATTATACATACAATCAATCCATAAGTAAAATGTGTCTAACAGGGTTTATCTCGTTATAAGTTTCAATGTAAATGAGTCACCTGGATCTCACTCTTTATTCGCGAATTTATAATACAGCATACGTCTTACGTTGTATCATACTCGTGACACGCGGTTGCCATAATTTTATTCCAGCAGCCTGTCTGACCTACACTTTGTTTTTTTACTGTTACCAAAAATATTCCGTTATACAAACTATACATAAAGAATTAAAATTTTTATTTTTTACACATTATAATAATACGTCTGTTTCGAACTTTATATAATTTTACGTCAGCCATTTGTCGTGTTTTGAATTTGCAACCCTGGCGATCCTTGCGTTCGCAACACTACTTGACAGCTTTTCCAATTGCTCTCGTCCGGACATCTTTCACGACTCTGCCTTGAACCTTCTTATACGTAAAAGCTTACTATAGTTTCCATAATCTTCTAACAATATTTCCACAATTTCTAACTCTGCCGCATTATTACTCGATATCGTCGACGTTGACTTAACGGTTCGTATACAGCTCAGCTTTTCTTCCCACTGGCCAGAACGATGAGGGTTCCCATTAGTTTCCTTTGCCGAACGTAATTCCTCCTATAGATGCTTCGTGAAACATACTTGATACTCCCTTCCGAGGAATACCACGGCATTATGGATTATGTATAGTCCCCGGCACATTAGCCGCCATTAGTTCAAACGATATGTATACATAGATAACAGTAGGTATACATAGCCTCTCGTCAAAAAACCAGAGACAAATTTATATATCTTATGATAAATTCCAATGAAGATTGTTATCATTATTTCGCATTCAATAAACATTCTACCGTCTCCTTTTTATATTATGATTGTTATGATTAGGATATTTACGAGTATATTCGATGGTAACCATGGCCACCATAGTAAACGGCTCAGACATGTATTTATAAGATCGCTATTATTCGCCAGTAAAGAGGAAAGTGACTGAACCGAATTTTCCGTCGTTATACACGTTGCTCCGCAATGATAATAATAACAGACTTTAGTATAAATAGGAATTTCTGAAATGTGTTTAATTATTTCGTGCGAAGTGCTTCCCTCTCGCTTGCTCTTTTTATGTTAGGTTTTCTCTCTCTTTCTCTTTCTCTCTGTCTCTATCCCTCTCCCACTCTCACTCACTGTTTCAGAATTCTCGTTCATCCGCGGTATTCTCCCTTTACCTCGTTTTCCATCCACATCTCGTTTTGTCTCCAGCTCATCGCGAGTTAATCAAAATGTCACAAAGATTTGCACGGACAGCGTGGTACACAGCGTGGCCCGTAATCAATTTCCGGCAATTCGTGCGACTCGATTACCGCGTCCCACCGCATGAGTGCGCCACTCGTTCCCCTTTGTCGACCACTGTTTCCGCCATTTTCCTCTACTTTTTTTCCATATCTTTTTTAATTTTATCTCCTCGCTCTTTCTCCGTCTCTCTCCTTTTTGTTCTTTAATACTACAATATCTAAGTGTCTATATCTTGTCAATTATAGTGACGCGTTATTGTTTCACATTATTTCACTCTCGTATCCCACAACTGCTGTTTTCTATTATGAAGATACAATGCTGTATCGACATTGCGTGTCACGCAAGCTGAGTGACGTACGTGTTACGTTGTAATCCAATTTTGCGATCAGACTACATGCGTGCCTTTTTCTTCTGGAAAATACTTTACATCAGATTCGTTCAATTTCTTCATATATACGTAAGATTCTTTATAAATTTACATAGCACACTCGTGTATGGAAAAAGAAAGTTTTTAGCTCAAGCGAGACTTTAGGTATGAAACTTTCTGAAAAAAAAATTAAATTGCATTTCCATCCACCTGAAACCGCTACATATCCATTCTGTCGTTGACTAGTAAGTTCGGGGAGAATAATATTGACAATCGCCGTATTTCGTGGTTAAAAATCCTACAAGTGTGTGGTATGAGAGAGTTAAAAAAAAGGGGAAAAAAGAGGATAAAAAATTGGCATTGAGGATGAAAAGTTGGCGGTATTTCAGTTTACTCCGATTCTGCCCCCCCCCCGGAACCACTAACCTTCTACCTTTCGGGGATCCCTCTTACTCTCCTTCTCATCAGCCTCCTCTTCGAAGCTGTTATACGCTGTGTGTGTGTGTGTGTGTGTATATTACTCGCACACTCTGTTTGGTATTCATTTCGAGTTGGCTCCAAGTTTTCGCAAAACTTTCCTGCTGACCGAAGTCCATCATCGCGCGATCCACACGTAATTTTCGGCGTTGGCTTATTTCCCGAAAATACATCTAATAAACTGGAGTCGCTGCGACGCATCGTGGGCGCAGCAATGAAGGTCGCTAAACCAACTGAGAACTACTTCTCGTTCCTCTACGTTACTTTACTTCCTTACGTACATACGTGGAAACGTGCAGACTTACTTAGCTACGCGCCATAATTTTATTGTTTTATCTTCCGTGTTTACGACATGTTCGGATCTGTAACACACACACGTGTGCGCATGCACACACACATACACACAACGTGCTTCCGCTATACCCGTCTTGACTTTGCTTCCTTTTCTTTTATCATCTGTCTTCTGCTTCTTTTCTCCTCCTTCTTCTTATTCTTATCATCATCATCATTCCCCCGTGCCGAACCTGCATTTAACCATATACTATATATATATATATATATATGCAAAAACTTTTCTCAGTTCTGCTTGATTCGACCAATGTTCTTTCTTGAGATGACACTCCGCTGCCAATGGCACTTCTAAGGAACGGCTGACCTGACAATAGACCACTCTTTTCAAGGGGTACCATTCCTATGCTAACAGCCTTTCACGCCAAGTGCAGAGAAGCTACTCCTTTTACTACTACTTTTTCGCGCTTACTCCTCGTCCTCTTTCATCTCCGTTTTCCTGTTCCCTTTAGGTGCAGCCTCCTTCCCCGTCCATCTATATATACGCATATCCACTCTCTTTATCTCCAGCAGCGACGGCAGCCACCGAACGCGAAAAATCAGCTCAAAGTCGACGTTGTCTGCCACGACGTTGACAAAGGAAGAAGCCTTCTGCGGCAGCCGATCTTATAGATTGACTTGGCTGCCGTGACACGGCAAACCCCTTTGAGAATCAATCTTGTATCGCCCTTGCTATCTATTCGCTTTGTGCATACAAATATTTACAATTACTCCTTAGTGAAAATATGTGGAAATGTACGCGTATGCTACCTGTACCATCTGTATTGCACGCTATAACATTTCGTTATACATTTGCTCTATATGTACCCATCTACATATGCTCACTAACATTTAACTGTATTTGTATGCTCATACCGAATACTGACGAAATCCGCGAATGTTCGCCAATCTCTTGGAAATGTGGATATACGTAGTATTCCGTATCAAATATTCGAAGTCTTAAAACTTAAAGAATTCTGATAGTCGTATTTACAAAAATGTATCTGACTGTCGTATCTGATGCTTTCCAGACACCTCTTCTTAGTTAATTACGATATATCCATCGAATGTATGTTTTTTTTTCACGTTGCAGAACATAAGAGAAAAAAACAAAACGAATAAGACGCCCAAGTCTCGCATGAGCCACTTTTGTCATTCGTGAAATAACCCGTGGCGCGTTGTCATTGGTTCGCACGCGTGCGCATGCGCATGAGCAACCACGTAAGCTTGTAAACCCGTCACTCAAAACTTCAAAACCACTGGGAGAGATGCTCAACATCAAAATGATTAATTGGTGTAGTGGCAAGTTGTTGCTCCTCCAACAGTCTTTTCCTAAGCCTCCTTGTTGCACGTGTATTACGTCCGTACACTAACGTCATCTAGCGACGCGATTCACGGACATTACATTACACGCAAGCCGAAGGCTTTAGCCGGATCGATCCGTATACTTATACACACGAAAAGCACTACTCCACGCTCCTGCAAAACTCAATGAGCCGCCGTAAAACAGCGTGAACGTAGCAGCTGCGATGGCTGCTATGAAAATATTTAAAAATAAGGAAATTTGGTAATTCTTTATTTACTTTAAAAATAATAACCTTATTGATATCTTACTCATTATTATATATATTCAATTTTACATAAGCATAACGATAAACTGCATATTGTGACCGGAGAACGGAATTCTATCCTCGACGTCGGAACCCCAACTAAAGAACTCCTCGAGCACTCTCGATATAATTATTCGTTAGATATAAGACTGTCAAATATAGCTACGTCAATCGCCAAACTTGGAGACCAATCACGGGTTGCGATCATCATCCGACGATTTCGTTGGCGTTGGCCGTCCCGTCGCCAAATATATTGGTCCTTATTGCCGACCAATAGGGTAATAGGATAGGACGAAACGTGCTAAGACCAAGATAAAGAAATCACTTGCCTTCTGGATTTTGTAAAAGGCAGTCAGTCCTCGGGGAGTCTCGTATTGTGAATATTGTGAGTTGTATTGTTGACCGTAGCTATAGTACGGGATAATCTCGACAGTCTTTGTCGAGTAAATTGTGATTGCATCAGGATTACAAATAAAATTGTCAAGTAAGTTAAATTTATTCGCTTGCATTATCTTGTAATTCTATACCTTGTTTCCACTGACCTTGCAATTCTATTCCTAATTCGGATCATCCAATCGAACCTTTCTATCAGGACAATAGTCAGTAGGATTATAAATGATTCAATTAGGGGTCATTAGACTGTTGCTCTGATATTGATTAACTTTATTAGTTTCGAGTAAACTAATTGGCGCCCAACTTATCTATTTCATAATTGTAAATTAACTAGAGCCCTGGCAGCCACTGACCCAGGCCGCGCCAGGTGTTGCTTTCAATATTGTCGAATTTTGGTCGAAGAAAGCGGTCTCAATATATACATATGAATCCGAAAGTTTACCTAGAACTTCACAGACATCAACAGCGTTTGTTAACTCTGGACAGAGCAAGAGAAGCAACGTTCTCAAGCGTGGTCCAGTGCTCCTCTGCAGAACCACACGGACTAATCTCCTGACAAAGAGCCCATCGAGTATCCACTGTATACCCATTCCCTTTGACATAGACTTGTATCTCGAGGATCCACACTCACCACTGATAAGGGCTTAAATTTAGGTAAGGGAACGAACGAATCGATGGTTCTATCTTAACATGCGTATAACCTTTAAAGCCTTAAGAGGGAGCAGTGGTTGCCATCTGCACCTGGGTCCCTCGAATCTCTTTCGTACTTCTTCTGTATGAATACGTTCATTTCCCACATTCCCCTGGGACCTTTCGGATGACAACAGAGGAACCCTCGGAAATTGCGCACGATATAATAAACGTAGAAACTCGTGAACTTGTCACGAGGCAGCATTACGCGTGCATCGGGTACCTGTGCTCTCTGATCTTTGAGGGGATATTGACGTGAGGTTGTAGGCGGTGCCTCGTGTCCTGGTGAGTCGACAGACTGAATCCTCAATTAATCGATGAATGCTCGATTAATCGAACAATTTGATTTTACTTGACTATCGAGGAGAACTAAACAGCTTTCCTGGAAAGCTCATAGGATATGTACTTCATTAGTCTAGTGGGTATGGGATTCAAAGCAAATCTATCGGGGAATATTGAAACTTTAAGGTTTGGTAGGCAGATGAGTCGAACCGGTACTATCAGTGTATATAAATGAGTATATATATATATATATATAAAGGTCTAGTTAATACGTGTAAACGGATAACGACTGGAAATTCATGCGTAATGGAATGTGCAAACGGCGAAGACACACAAAATGACGTTCCAGACTGAACCTAATCCGACTGATGCAATTACTCTTGACTTGGGAACGTAGCAGAAATGTTCACCTGCGAAGTCTGCATAATTTAGCAGCATAAATTTATACGTTCCTAGAAATCTCAGCTCCGTCCTCGTCGTTCCTTCTCTCGCGTCTGACACAATTAGACAGGGATTAATTAAAGTCATTTCACATTTCGTCGGGCATTCCTGCCTACGGACGACTTTCGAAATATACTGGACGAATTATGGCCTCCGTTCGTTTCGACTTTTTTTTTTCTTGCTCTTCTTTCTCAGTTATCTAAATGACCGAGTAACAGTGACGTAATTAAGAGGTCTTCTGGAAATAACATTCCTACAGCATCGAGTTATATAACGTTTTCATGCGATTCATCCAGAGCCTTGAGTATTTGAGTGATTTTTGAATTTTAATAGACCAGATTTGATTATATATCGAGTCCGTATACCGTTGTCCATAATATTGACTGATCGTATATTTTATTTATTTTAAATACTTTGGTATACCTATATCTGTTTCCTTTAACTTGCATTGCTACGTAAAGCATTTCACTGGCGACATATAACTATAATAAAGCCCGGATCTGAGAGACTCCTATTTGTGTTCGGCTTATACAACGAAAAGGGGTAGTTCGAAATTGATTTCCGCTGCGTGGCAACTGGCGAACAGTCGCGCATAAATAAGGACATTGCGGTTCGAACGTAAATCAATTCTATTCCAGGGAACGGGATTCGAACTCTGTTCGTATGACGGTGAAGCTACAACTTCTTAATTAAACCATTATGCGTTATAGCGACGGCTTTTATTATTATTATAGAGAGAGAGAGAGAGAGAGAAGAGAAGATAGTGGGATGAGAGGGTTGAATTGGTAGGAAGAGACAGAAACGAGGAATAAGGGATAGGTCGGGGAAGGAAGGACTGCTCGAGAAGGGCGAATAAAGCATGAAAGAGCAAAGAGTATACCTCAGCTTTCCTTACCCTCCTTCTCCTTACTCCGGCATGTAAATTCGTGATAATAGCGAGGGATGTTTCATCCCGTACCTCATACCTTAACTCCGTCCTTTATGAGTTAATAACTTGGGTTATCGAGAAATTCACCTTAACTGCTTGTGTTTTCAAGTATTCCAAAAGTTATTTCGACCCGACTAGAGGCCATTTCAAATTCGATGAGGGATTAAATGAGAAAATCCTCAGTAATGATACCTACAAACTTTCGTTCCAACCATATGCGTTCTTAGGAGGAAGGATATTCTTTTCATTTTTTTATATTCCTCCCCCTTGTTCCCTCCACACGAAAAATGTCAGCTGCACCTCGTACCACGGCAACCACAACGGCTGATCGGTATATATATCTACCCTTAAATGTTTATTGACAGGCATCAATCGATTGGACAAATATACATACGTACTATACGGATAACAATGACGGTGCCAAGTTACGTTACTGTAGTATTGCGATTCCCATAGTTACCCTAAGGGAAATGGATTTCCTTGCGCTGATTTGTTTGCTTGCTCTTAATTCCCAGCGCGCAGCATTCTGGACAAGAGCGAACCCGGTATAACACGGGGACCGTGAACCTGGAAAAATATTTATGCGCCACTGGCCGTATTTACAATGAATATTACGTCTGGTGTACCTAGAGGGTTCTAGCCATATGCATCGATTCAGGATTTAGGGCGCCGAGAGGCATAGGAGTTAGTTACGTACCTAACGCACACACGTGCTACTGGCAAAATTCCATTATCGGCTCTCTGCGATAAATATTATAAATTGGGAGTCCGCCACAGGATCCTCTATAGCCCTTATACACTCCCTTACATCCCTTAACCCATCTCGTTGTATCCCTTATATCCGGTAACCCCCCTCCTTCCACCTCCCATCGTATTCCAGCCTGTAGTCGTCCTATCGGCACAACCCCTGAAAAAATCCAAAGCGCCGCTCGAGCTAGCTACAAGCACGGCGAATATCTATGTTTTTTTTATGTCCACTATAAATCTAACAGGGATAGTTTAAGCGATTCTAGCAACGGGGGATTCCTGCGCGCCATCTCTATTATTGCCTGGCAATATAGGAACAGGACTTTTGTCTTTCCTATGGGATTTTCCTGGGTGTTCAATAAACGTAAAACTACGTCGACAAAATGTACTACGGTTAGCTCACTGCTTTCTTACTTTCGACACTTGCGTCGTTACTTTTCTTCACTTTTTGTTCCTCTTATACACGCTGTATCGTTTTCGCTGTCGTACTAGACGAGCACGGCAAAATCCTCGTGAACAATCCCTGTCTAACGATGTAAACATCGTCTTGGCAATCCACTGTGCTACCCGTGTGTGATCATTTGTATAACGGATGGTTTTTTTCTCTCGGTCGAATTCGATTCGCAGGTGGCAACACTATGTCACGCTGAGCAATATGTCTGGCTGGCAATTCCAATACCCGTGCTCGTTAAAAACGATCACGGAGAAAGCCCTCATATATATATATATTTCGTATGATCGTTTCTATATATATACACACACACTCCATTACAGTAGCACGACGCGTTTCATTTGGCACGACGTCACATCGATTGGGCCAATAAGGTAGCGCAAAGATGTCAATTATTCGCGACAGCATGGCTGATTCAGTCGTTAGGGTTCTGCAGAGAGCGCGAAACCTATAAAAATCCTCACGTTTCGGGAAAATCCTTTGTACGCATCGCATATGATTTTGATGTTTGTACAAAATTTATATATATATATATATATATAGGTCACGTTCACGTCTCCTGTGGTTCACAATTCCTCTTGACCCCCCCATGTGAGATTTTACCCTTGAGCGCCAGACATGTAACGCACGCCACGTCAGAAGAACGAATTCGACGTCTCTGTGACTAGCCGTGATCTGGCTCAGACAAGAAGGGGGAGGGGGTTGGAGACGTCACCAAAGATGAAGAAAATCGAAGCAATATCGAGAAGCACACACAAGACAGGCACGAGTGGACCAGACAAATAGACCGGATCGAAAGCAAGAATAATTTCCTTCGCGGTCCTGACAAAACCAGGCCACTTTATTTCGTGGTAACAAAAATAAAATAATAAAGTATTTCGACAAAAAATAAATAATACAATAGTCCAAAATCAATTTAAAGAAAAACATGAGGATAAGTAAATCAGAAACATCGAATTCGTTAATCCGCCGCGAAGGTAAAAATCGTAGTCCGTGATCCTTAAACTTAATCTACCGCCGACATGGATGCCGGGAACGATCGACCCTCGTCCCTGAGTCCTTATTCTACAACAGATTTAATCGAGTCCTAATAAAGTAGGTATATAAAATAAGATACTAGAACCAATGAACAAAATTCAATTTCAAAAATTACAAAGCCCTGACTGTAAGATGGTGAAATAAGGTGAGTGGTGTGTGGACGGCTGTCTTCTCCGGTCGTCGTCGGCTTCTACGCTTCGGGAGTGTCCGGCAGTGTTCGGGTCGGTCCGAATCCGAGTTCCTTCGGTGGCTCGGCGGCTCTTCTTCGTAATCGGCAGTGCTGGTCATCGTGGACTATATTTCTCGCTCGAAACAAAATAATAATACAATCGACAAATTAAGTTATATATTCGGTAACGTTTTAAGGACTCAAAGGATTCTGTTGACCCTTTTTCGTAATCCCCCAATACTTAAATCTAATTGCAAACCCTCGTGATGGCGATTGCCCGGTTCTTTAGTCCATTTCTGGGGTGGGTTCGTAATACCCCGTCATAATAAATATAACCGTACTACCGTGCACTACAGCATGGGGTATTATGTTTTGTTCGTCGTGTCTCATTGTTTGCACGAGGTGTAGCTATGTCCCCATAACAGACACGAACGCCCAAATAAAAAAGCAAGACCATTTCGAGCCGGTTGCGTTGATCATCAACGGTTTTGCGCCGAGACTTTGACTCCCATTAACACAACTACCATGAGTACTAATGGTTTTGCGAGTGAAAATCAACAACTCGAATACGTACGAGGTTATTATTTGGGAATTCGTACAAAGGGGAGATGAGACTGATCCTAGTGAATTTTTCTGCCGAGCATCATACTGGCAATGCTCATGCAGATTTCCTCTAGCACTGGCCGAACTTTGCGTGTACATGTCTACGCGTGGATAGATTAGCTTAAATAACTTGGCGGATCCATAAGAAACGCGAAATGCGCGTATAGATGACGAAACCTGTTAATAATGGTAACCATAACTTAAAAAAAGAAGCTCCCGAGAACTCTTTGGCAAATAAGGAATACCCGTTTCTCGTCAATCATGACCGTGCGCGGTGATACGTTAACTATCTCATTTTGCTCTTTGTAGATTATTATAAAATAAAAATAAAAAATTTCATAATCATAAAAATTATTTATATGCAATTTTAGAATATTTGTATGCATATTATTGTCAAGGATTTAATCGTACTCGTAAATTGAATTTTGTGTGTATACGCTCGGCAGATTTTTGTGATATCTACGTAAAAATGTATTCTATTTCAGTGACTTCCAGTGCCGTCCTCATCTATGGTCCCGGCAATTTTACGGCATCGCGCGGAAGCGTAAAATTTATGCCGGTATTTTGTGAGCTTTATGTCCTCGTCCGTGTAGGAATATATTTCGTTTATGTACACACACTCCGAACGCCATTTTGTATTCGGGATGGTAACACTACATGCGAATGTAGGATTGTACGTGTGTGTGTCTTCATATATATCGGACCACGTGTATCCAGAAAGCATTGATGCTGCAGCATCATGACCCACTTGAAACCTTTACACACTACAGGCTACACACATTATCAGCCGCTCCTGATGCAACTGCGTGTACCTCGCTTAACATGGACGCGAATCCGCATGACTCTTCTACCGATCGTATCAATATCGACGAACCCTGTTGCCCTATGGTACACACCATTATACAAGAATATCGATCGGGATCTTTGATGAATACGAATAAACAATCATTTGGATGGGAAGAACTCTATTGTGAAATTGTGTACGGTAAAATTTTTTTTTTCAATGACAATTCAGAAGGGAATAAACCATTTTTATCGTACATATCGTGACCCGAGGGAATATATTGTGCAACTGCAAGACTCATCTTTATGGTCTGTGCATGTATTTTTATGCATTTCGGGTATATCGATTCATTTGCAAGTGCAATATTGTACTTATGGATTAACGTTTATCGATCGCCCAACGATTTTATAGTGGAGCGTGCCAATCGAAAAGAGCCATTGTCCATCAGTGATCAGATTTAATGATAATGCTGGATAATTAGATTTCATGGCTAATTCCTGTCACTAATCAAGGCATTATCAGCGCGGATAATTACCGACCGAAATTACCTATTCTCTGCAAATCTCTCTTGCCCTTTCTCACTCTTGGCGCTTACCATCAGTATGCAGTACGTACTCTGCTGCACTTGGTATAGTACCTTTTCCATCCTTCTCGCTCTCGTACGTTCAGTCCCTACACACGAATCTGGGACAGCAAGTCAAGGTAATCGCCATAATGGTTGTTCCGCGAAAAGCTCCAGAAATATAGGTCACAACAGTGCTGCGTGCGTACCAGTTCCTGGAGGAACGTTCTGAAAGTTTTGCTTCGTTACTGCAGCAAAGCGATAGCGTCCTCCGCGTTATCGGATATTTTTGCAGGGTACGAGAAAGAGACACTAAATATAAAAAATAAATAACAAAAAGCAATACAGCTCGATAAACCGTGGAATTTACAAGTTATTAAGAAATTCTGATCGCGTATATACATGACCGATACGAAAATGCGATAAAGTAGGAGTAACGACCGAACGTGATTTTTATTTTTAAAAAATGGCGACTTGCTCAATTTCACTGTAATGATGTTCATGACTGTCAGTTATCGTAAAACTCGAATAATATAATATCCTTCGTACTTCACCGATACTGGTATTATCAATCGCTTCTATGACGGAAGGATATGAATTGCATTGATTTAGAGCGGGTAATATATATATATATATATCTATATATATATCTATATATATATGTATACACCGTGCCATCTATATTCGCAAAACGGAACGAGAATGATAAACACTAGGATGGGCAATGGCGTCTCCCGAGAGCAGACAGATTTATTTAGTTTCGCAAAAGGCATTCGAATCTCCAAGAAGCGAATGGGAAGAACCGAAACGCAATTACAGTGGTCCAGTATAGTAGATCTTCGAGCGTGGGATGAACGTAGTTAACCGCACCGCTGCTTCACCTCCGTTAAGTACACTTTATTAAACATGCCGTCTGCACGATGCATCCTCCAAGTTTCCTGGTGGGTAATGGAATTACAGATGTACTATCTTGAAAATTCGATAGCAACTCCACCCAGTACTTATACCAGAGTACTGAAATTACAGAAACATCAATACTTTCCCATATCCTGGTATAATGACTTGTATCAGACGTATGATATTCGAACTACCCATATCGCGAATTAAAATACTAAAAAATGAAAACATTTATGAAACAAAAATAATTCTTTATTTTTATTATACGACTTGTTTATTTACTTTGTATTTTTATGTTCGTTTGCTGCGCCGTTATTCAATTTTTAACTCTTGTTCGTATTCCCTTAATCAGCGTTCATTAAATATAAAATTGTTTACCAGAGTATTCAATTTCGGGCATATCTCTCGCCCTTTGCGTACAAACAGCCACTCGTTTACTCTGTTCGGGAGTCGCAGACGTTCCACGTCTAATCTTCAAAGTAACTTACTCGCGTATACGCATCGTTCTATCAATAAGTAAGAACATAATAGATAGTACGTATTACGTACAAACTTTGCCTGTTTTTTTTTATTTCCAGTATTTCTCAAGGTGAATTCGTGTAGATAAAATCGGTGGGAAGGTGGATTCTATGTATAGTATGGATTGCACGGGAGGAAGTAAGACAAATAACAAGAGTTTTTTTTCTGTACATTCCACTAGAGGAAGCTCTGAAAAAAAAAAATATATATATATATAGAAGTGCACGAGTAAAAAAATTAAGTAATTTATGCGTTAGGAGTTCTAGAAAATTATGTCAAAATTACGACGATTTTACAGATCGGTATATTCTACGGCAAAGAAAGACTATTTTTTTTTCTTTCCTTTTTATCAATAATTCAATACAATATTGACACAGTATAAGAGAGTACTTTATTATTCCCAGAAAGTCCATAACTGCAGGCTTCATTTTCTTCGTATACTTTATTTAATTTATTATATTTTAATTTACTCCGTATATCACACGGGTGTGTATATGCAGGGTGGCCCATGGGCCGTTAGATGCATCTAACGAGTCGAATAGAGCTGTGACCACATCTGAGCAAACCATCCTTTTTTCACTAGTCAAAAGATCTCAATTCCTCTAAAAAGTAAAAAATGCGACTAAACTCGAAACCTTATTAAAATACAAAAGTACTGAATAAAATACAGACGCATGGACGTAACTTCGGTTCGGGCGAAGCCACAATCTTTTACAACTTGGGACACCCTGTATATACACACTACGTTCAGATAGATAGCGTAGGGTATATGCATATCTTCCCTTATACCTTGTGAGGCAGAAACCTGGACGTGAAAACAAAGTACCAAGCGCGCCTTATCCTCTGACGCAAAGCTCTGTCTAACTGTAACTTACTGGATGCGGTAATTAATTAGTCAACCCCACCAGACGTAGAGAGATGGTCACCGAGAGTTGCTCTAACCTCTGGACCAACAATAAGTCGTATCACGTTTCATGTCCGTTTAGAAACGCAGGTTTTAACTAATCGAATACACGGTTTGTTATGTTTATCTGTCTTATCTATAGTACTTACTATACCTATATATACGTACTCCTGGGTACCTATCTAAGTTGGTACTCTAGTCGCTAGGTACGTTATTCGTATTTGCGCGAAAGTTCGCTTTGTAAACGATCGTCCCTCCTAAAGGATAGAACTTCCTAATGGGAAACCATGAGGCAACCCCTCCTCAGTCTATCGATGATTTCGTATCGTATAGATAATTTTCCATCTGATGATTTAACGTGTAGCGTGTTTAACGTTTAAATTTTCATTAACGTTCATACAATCGTTTCGATGAAAACATTAATACAATTGTAAGCGATATTCATTATGGAAAATTTCTCGCACACACCTTACTTAGCGTATCGAGTGGCCAAGATTGTTTTCCCAAGCCGTAGCTTAAATCGTTGTTGACAGCAGAGCAATCGGCCATTAAGGAGTCTCTGGCACGGCTTCCGCGAGCCGACAAGAAATGCCTCTGGTAATCAATCTTGTATAAGTTGAAGCCTCGAAGCCCTCGGTTAGACAAGAGTAGAGCCCTGGCCAAATCTCGGAAGGGTTTTATCACGCAAGAAACCGTCTGCCGTGTATATATATGTATATATATATATATATAAAAGTTCTATAGGTGGTTGCACGGTGGGGGCTTATTCTAGTGATGCCATCCTAGTCTTCTTCAACCTCGTCCTCATGATCGTCGTTTCCTCGTCACGCGCCGACAACTTTCCTCTGACTGATGACCGTTCGCGCCTGACAGTGGCCTCACCCAACCTAACTTATAATTGACAGCATCTCAAACCCCTCGAAGACTCGAATCGCCGTTCGGCTTCCCTTTTTTCAGGATCAAATCAACGTGTCTCATCCGTGGTTATTCTTCGCGCTGATTTCAGGAAGCAGTGAGGAGTCGCGGACGGGCACCAGCGATCCTGGAAAACTTGGTGTGAAGAAACCGAGGCCTAAGGCGTCTTCGCCAAATCGACAAGGACCTCAACAGTGTCAGGTCAGTACTAGACAATTTTTTCATTTGATCATTACATTCTCGAGGTAATCGTTTATTACCTTGACATATGCCAATTTGCTCCTAGTCGTTGACCTCGTTTATAAGTAAATACAAAAGGCACAGACTCCCAAAAAAAAAGAAAAAAAAAACGTAGAGAAACATCTTTGGGTTCACAGAAGGATCTACCATATGTGCTTTAAATACATGGTGATTGGTAAAAGTATAAAAATATAAGTACAGTTCCAAAATGAATATTAAACACAGAAAACAATCAAAAATAAATGTTGGATGTAATTCTGTAAATTTATGGACGGAATTTTAACGTTTGTAAAATACGATTCATATGCATTCCTCACCTCCTCGAGACTCCTCCATTGCAATTCGCAAATGCAACCACTACAGCTGGCCTCAGCCAATTTAAATTCATACAACCGAGTGAAGGAGCTGCAGGACCAACAGACGCACTTCTCGCACATACCCAGGAAATTCAACGGTCACAGCAATGACTCACTTCAAGGAAGAGCCTCGGCAAGGCCAAAGCCTCCCTGTAAATGTGTACATCTGATTGTATATATCTACCCATTTCTGTGTGACGCTCTCCTCTCGTACATTCATACACTCCTATCCGTGATGTGTGTTTAGCCACGTGCCTGTCTATATATCTATATACAAGAACAGAGCACAAGGCTTGAGCAAAGCACCGGCACATATATGTGTAACACAGAAAGGCTGCTGAATATTCATTCTGCGAGCCCTAAGCGCACTGGGCGAACACTGTCATCCCCTAATGTTACAGACAAACGCAATACCAGGCGTTCCCAAACCCTTCAACAATGTTTAGGAGTTGCTAAACCCCGCGCCCTTCCCCATCCTCTATATACTCGCTCATCCCGCTCGTCACCTTCATCCCGAACGGAAGGAGCCACCCTCGGCCTTGTTCCGTAATTAAATGATGGCCTGCCCGACTTGTTGACAAGCCTCGTCAATGTATCAAGTTAGCAAGGAATTAACCTCCTTCTTCCTGGCCCAACGAACCACTTGGCAAATTCGCGGCGACTCGATCTCTAATCTTGTGACCCGACACCGGAATAGCTTGATGGTATCCTGTCGTCTTTTCTAATGATCACATCCGTTTATAATTCTTGGTCACGACAGTGCTTGGCTGTCTCCAATTTCAATTGCTTCAATGGTATTTCATCTCGATTGTAGTCTCCTTCAATCTTTTTCCCGCCTATACACTATACTTTTGTATGTTTGATTTATCTCGATCGCGACAGGAGTACAGGTTCACTTTTTCCAAGAGTACACAGTGTAGATACCGTATCCTTTAGTCTGTAGTTTTAAGCTATCTCTTCTCCAATCTTTATTGTGCTGTACAATCAACGCAATCACAGCGGTTGGGTCGTTAAGTTAATTAATTGACTGAAGGAATAGAGCGTAGGGTTGGACGTACTCGCGGTGTCCTCGGTCTACGGAGACGTCCGTAAGAGTCGCGACGTGTATAAGAGCTTGAACAAAAATAAAATAGACAAAATCGTCACTGATCCTTGCACTGCGTCATTCTATGTGGTCCGTTCCTCATCTCTATCCTCTACCTTTCTACGTATTCGCTTCTCATCCTTGGATGTCGCCGAAATTGTGTTTCCAACGTGACGTCCACAATGTCCGTTAATTAACTAGACTTTAGAGTTAGTTGACTGGATACCCATTGCGAAGTAGGTGATATGCCAGTTCGTTCTAGTTTAATAAGGACTGGTCTACAGCAAAGCAGCGAACATAAATTGCAAGGGTTGTTTAAATGAGCAAGCCGCGCAATGGAAACTGAACGTTTTCAGGGTAGCGTCAATGATAGATATCCATACACAAATTACGTATTTAGTTTGGAAAATACACAGCAGGGTGAGGTAGAGAAAACGCTTGGAGTGTATAGGCGAGATGATGACAACCAACCTACCAAGAGATAGAGTAATGATGTTTATTTAGCTTCTGACTGATGGCGCAGTACTAAGAAGAGGTTAGCTGTTCCGTAGTAATAGCTGTAGCTGTAGCTGTAGCTGTAGCCGAGGAGTTTTGGATATAGGCAACATCGAACTACAGTGGTTGGAGGGTGGGTGTTAGGTTACGTTTCACGTAAATTGAAACTCCTACATTGACATTCGTGCATCTAGAGCTCCTTAGGAGTTAAGTTACGAAAATTAGATTTTCTGTTTAGAAGCAGAAACGTACGACCCGCACTTACCTATAAGCAAGTCCCTTCTGGGCTCTTTCGTTGAGTAACTCTACATTCCATCTGTCTTTTATTTCTACTCATCTTTGGACCACTCTCGTGATCCCAGCTGACTCCATGAAGTATCCACCTAATATATTTCTTTCTCTCAATTTACCACTGTCGTAATCCTTGAATTCCCACATATGATTTTACCTATACCTATTTTTTTTGTTCTTTTCTTTTCATACAATAATTCTTGTCCACAGCTAATCCCCATTCTCATTAATCTGTACTTTCTCCTGGACACAACATGTGAAATCCTGCTTATGATACATACCTACAAATTTATCAATAGATATTGAGAAAGGTCGCCGACTCATATATCAATTGATCTTCATTCGATAAAAATAATCTATCTATATCGGCCAAACAGCGAAAATGATAGTTGTTTAGAATTATCTGAAATTAGACGAATCGGATCTATACATATCGTATCGCAACGAGAATGGCACTGCTAATGCAAGACGTTTCCGATAACGATGCATGCTGCGCCATAATGCACGTATTTCCTACGGGCCTCGAGTTCAGGTACACGCGAAATTAATTTCCATTTAGGCCGATACGTCGATTACCCGACGGTAATAATGCTTAACGTAGGTACGCCTGTGCTCGTCAGCATCATTGTCGACGTCCTCGACGTAGTTCTCCTCGTCCTCGATCTCATCCCACTCATCCTCATCCTTGACTTGCAGGCGAACTCTAAATCAAATGGTTAGAGATCACAAGGCCGTGTCTTGCAATTACAGATATACGGATGTACCACCCGCAGTGTATAGTGCACGCAATATCCTCTCTCTTTCTCTCTCCCTCTCTATCCGATGCATCGTGACATAGCTGAACCTATACTGATCCTTAGAGTAGGAACGGGAATTCTTGCCTTATAGACGTATTTACTATTGTGATTATTATCCGCTATTGAATTAGCCTGTAAGGACACAAAGATCAATCCTTTTCCATGCAGTTTATATCTATACACACTCTCCTTTGCATCCTTCTCTCACCTTGGATATACTATCGCTTAAACTTATCATTGTCTCTCTCTATTTGATTCTCAATCATATTCTCTCACCCCCCCCCTCCCCCGCTTTCTCTCTCTCTCTCTCTCTCTCTCTCTCTCTCTAACTCTGAAACTCTCGACGCATTCTCTCTCTGAATCTACCAGGACTCCGAGAGTTTGCACATTCTGCGAATCTAAATTCGCTATCCAACCAGTAAAACCATCCAGCCGGTCTCCTCTCTCTCTCGCTCTTTCTCCACTACCATCCCTTTCCCGAACTAATGGAACAATGTTCCTCGTTTCTATCGTCTCTCCGTTATTCAGTTCTAGGATTCCCGACTTCCTGAAATAGTTCAGACGCCACCAACGTATAATAAACCCAATCTCGCAGCAGCGGTACATCGTATATGAAAACCAAGCAAAGTCAGATTTGATTGTCGTCGATGCAAGAGATTCCTGTCTTCGTAATTGACAATTATCAGACTTTAATATACAGAAAATTGAATAGCTGAAGTCGATATCTTACTAAGTCTTTGGTAGTTGACACGTCATCCATTATACTGTGTACTCTGCAGACACGGCTTTGCTTCCAGCTTTACTTTGACAGTGAGCGGACCGCGTGCGGATAATTAATTCGCTGGGAAACTCATTCAGGAGGAAAGGTATTCACGTATACTCTCTATCGAGAACTTCGAAAAGACTTTTGGACAACCAAAGAGTCTATACGGCGTTTTGACCTATTTAGGATAGCAGTGAACCCAGAGAAATTTTGAGGCTACGAATGATTGCGCGAGTGGTTACACGAGGATTCATCGCGTTTTAATAATCGGACTCTGTGAGGCAATATGAAATTCTTGACGATCCTTTATACAAGTGGAATCTGAATGATGAAATTAAAATGTTACAGCGTTTTCATAACATTAGTCGTGCCGTATACATTTACAGATAAAGTAGCGTAGCTACTGTACCTACGGTAACTCGCTCTGCTACTGTTGCCGTGCGAGTGATGTGAAAGAAATGAAAACTTAATAGACCAATAAAACGCAGCGTTACGAAATATGGATTATTGTTATTATTCCTACATAAATGACAAACATTGCTACCAGCTGGATTTATTAGAGTAAGGCAATCGGTATCGCGACTCCGAAGATAAGTACGACTAAAAATTACCAGATGACCAGTTCAATCGTGTACACAACTGTGAACCAGTCAGTATTACCAATGACCTGGGCTCGTTCGTAAGGAATACTAACTTTATCGACTCTTTGATTGTCGTAAAATGCTTACACGATTTACGAGAACTATGCATGTTAATTGAAAATTGCCGGACGATTAATCGACCACGTGAACCCTGAGGCTTCAGGTTTCGAATGCCCTCTGCCAAATGGAACTGCAAATCATCGGTGTCAGGGGAAATTCATAAGCCTTGTATCCTGGTGCTCAATTGATATTCTAACCAGATTCCGTATACGTAATGCTACCGTCGCATCTGAATTCTTTAAAAAAAAATAGATTACTGAAAAGTCGACGATTCGTATGTCACGCGATTTCATTGACGGGCTTATACTGGCGCCATTATAATTTCCATGCAATTTTCTGACTTGCAGGTGTGCGGCAAAGTGTTCAACAACGCATCGGCGCTCACGAAGCACAAGCTGACGCACAGCGACGAGCGGAAGTACGTCTGCACGATGTGTGGCAAGGCGTTCAAGCGGCAGGACCACTTGTGAGTTAACCCCATCTCTGTAATTATTAAAGATGTCCTTCATACGTGTATTCACAACCATCCACTTCAATTCTCTCTTGGTCGTTTATCCACGACTGCATAGAAACTCGTAGATCTTTTCCGTGTACGCACGCCGAAATCCCACCACTTCGTTTTGTGCCCTTCCGCCGAAGGACTGAATATTATTCGCATGCGCACACTTTACGTGCTCTTCTCATTATCTCGAAATTATACCGACGTATGCATCGTACAATTAGCAAGCATCAAGGTTACCTTTGAAACGGCCGATATACCTTCGCTCCTTTAATATACGGTCTTTTAAACAAATTTTATGACTTACCCGAGCGGAAATTTAATCAGTCTGAAATATGGCTCATATGAGGAGTCTCATAAAATAAAAATCGGCCCATAGCAAGCCTATTTAACCTATATCCGGGCTGTAACGCTATAGGGCATAAGGCCCCAAAACTGGACTTGATCTATCTATATTATCTATTTCTACTCGGGAATAATCAGAACAAAGACTTAAATATGAGCGAAAAGTCCTCTCAGTGATTCCACACATCAGCGTGATTCTGGATTTATTCCTTCGCCTTCGGAAACTCGGGGAGAATGCAGACTCGGTCCAGACCAAAAACGTCTGATCAATACCTCGTCTAGTCATGATTTGAAATACGTTAGTCTCATCTGATTAGACAAGCCATATCGATATGAGATCAAGCCTAGATTTGGCTGATATCAAGCGAACCTGATTCGGCAAGACGCATTAATATCAGATCAGGCCCAGATCTGGCTGCTATCGGGGGAGCCTGATCAGGTACGCCTTACTAATACTTGATCCGGGCTGGATGAAACATGAGACAGCCTGATTATATTTCTTCTTAGATAATGGTATAACGCGAGAGTTGGTGCATCGATTAATGGCAGAAGGTGGTATAGGTTTGAAGTTTTTGGAGGAATGAAAAAAAGAAAGAGAAGAAAGGAAATTTGCGATAAAGTGAGAGAACGAAGAAGAGAAAAATAATATATGGAAACTCGAAAGTTTTAGTGTTATTGGAATTCGAGAAAACTCGGGCGAGATAAGTTGGTCGTGCTAGCGTCGCTCGGCTTTACAATGACCCGAGACACGAATGGAAGTTGGGGAAAATAGCAGGTGGCGAACTCAGGGAAGCGTACTATGGGGACTAAGGATTCAATTCTTTCTGGGAATGGGAAAAGGAATAAAAGGGAATCAATAGTGGCGCAGAGGTTGGTTCTCTTCCTAGATGCCTAGATGGTTGACTGGTTGACTTGGATGCTAGGTTGGACGGCTAGAATCGTTGTATTTTCTTCAAAGACAAATCTCTAAATCCCCGGTACGGCCATCTCCTTGAGCCTTTCCTCATAGCCAGAGAACCCAGGCAAGTCTATTCTAGCCAGAAATCATTTCTTCTATTGCCTTTGTATTTCATTTGAAATTAACAAAGAGTAACACGTCGTCAAATACGACTTAGCTTGTCTTTACATATAATGATATCATAACAAAAAAAAAATTGAGTTAATTCCATGAGAAACTTTTCAAAGCCTGAACTGCCTTCCTCGAAATGGCTCATTAAGAAGTGCGCCCCAAGGATCGGTAAGAGTCCCGTGAAAACTATCATCCTGTAAGAGAAACTCTCCTTTCCTTCTTCTATCGTGAACAGTAAAAGGCTCGTAATGGCAATAATCGTTTCAGGACCGGCTCGCTGTCCTTCCGTCTGTTTAAACGACTCCATTAAATTGAACCGTTTCTCGCGAAGCTGGTAGCGCACGTGGATTCCCTTCGTTTTCCAAGATTCCATTCTATTTCGATGGTCATTCTACGTGGCAGGGCGTTAAAGACTCTCATTCACAGAAGTTGACTTTGAGCTTCCACCGCCAGGGCACGTACCACCGACTACTACCCACCATTGCATTTAAGTACTCGTTCTTTCATGCACCAACGTTATCTCTCGGTCGTCTCTCTCTTTTCAACTGCTTCCATTTATTATTTTCCACGGCTTTCCCATTTTCCCACATCCCTTCACCCAAAATGCCATTAAAGAATCCCCAATATAATCATCGTGCATTATGCATTAACTTTGCCACGATTTAATTCTTAGCTCTGAACTGAAGCAAATTTACGTTAAGGATCTCCTTCGGGTTGACTCGTGTAGAGTCGGCTCTTAGTCGATTTACGCCTTGATAATTAGTGCAAGTTAAATCTCCACCCCTTCCTCTCGCCCACTCTCAGCACCAACCTCTACACGGTTTTAACTCGCTTCGGGCACTGCCCCTTCACTTTACACCATGTAGATACTGGGCCTGGCCTCGCCGATCTTCTCCTTCTCTTCTTGCTTCAACTCCCCATGTTCTACTCTGCGCGTTTACTCACCTTTACGTCCGTTTCGCCTCCCGGCCAATCGGAAACATAATTCGCGAGGTACGTTAAAAGTTCAGCAAATTAGCTTTTACAAATTAAACCCATTCCGGATAGCGGCGGAGCAACTTTACGGGCAACGAGTATCCGCTCCTCCTCTTTTTCCCCTTCTCTGTGTCTTTCTAACTCTTGCTCTGTCTCGCTTTTACTCACTTGAGAGCGAGTGAGAAATCCTTCGTATTGGTAGGCCATAAAACTCTTCGGCCACGAGTTGTTAAAATTTACTGAAAGCGATATCAGAGTCCTACCTCCGTCGTAGCCAAGACTCCCATACTGGAACTTAGCTTCGTCGCTCGTTTAATACGATCAAACTTACGGATTGTTACTCAAGAGCAATATTATTCTTGTGCAATTTGCCACGGGTACTCGTACGTTTGGTTTTATCGTTGCTTAGTCTCAGATTCGATGCTATATTGTGTTGGACGGAATCCGATGTTCCCTTTAACGACAGCTTTCCAGCGTAAGAGCCATTTTTTTTATTTAACATAAACATTCGCTATTTTGGTGAACTTGCAGACGTATTATATAGCATCAGAAAAAGTCCATTGTAACAGATTTTTGATAATTCATTGTCAAATGAAAAAGGACTGAGTAACATTATAATTGGAATTTTTTTGTAATTTGATTTTATCTTAACATCAGTAGCAGTCTCTTCAACGCGTAACTTTACCGTGCTACATAAATTGTGCATGTCTATTTTGAATAACTATTATTAAATCGGTATCAGCAACCATGGGAAGCATGCAGAATGAGAAATTAAATGGATTTATGAACGCATGGAGAGGAATTCACTGTATCAGGGTTTCCTGAGCGAGTAGATTGCTGATGCATAGACAGATAGATAGATTCCGTGCGATTTCGCAGAGTTCACTGAACAGAGTTGCAGCGGGTCGGCGCATGCCAAATTCAGAAACTCTTGGCATTGTTCGGAGTGCGTTCACGTGACCGCCGTTAGCCGGGAGTTGAGTTTATATGAACGATGGTCGACAAAGACGACGACGTCGTCCCGGGTGGTTGATCTTCGCGTCAGCCAAATCGCTCGTCGAATAAACAGAGATTCAAGAACGACCAATGCCAAATCCAGCGCCAAATTTCATTTCATCCCGTTCCTCCGAGTTGGGTTCATCCCTGTAGTTTACCTGGTCCAGAACGTTAACCACTAACTGCCACGTTCGCGGATTTATGCATTGTCATATCTTTCCTTCTGTCCTGCAGGAATGGTCACATGTTGACGCATCGAAACAAAAAGCCTTACGAGTGCAAGGCTGAGGGCTGCGGAAAATCGTACTGTGATGCAAGGAGCTTGCGAAGGCATACGGAAAATCATCACGCGGGTAGTAAAGTTAACGAAAGCGTGAGTCCCAGCAGTCCCACTACGGGGCCACATACGCCTAACACGCCAAGTAGTAATCCAAGCACTCCAAGCACACCTGGAGCAACGAGCACGCAAAATGGCCACGGTCATACTGCCTTGAAGCAACTGCTTTCTACGGAACCAACCCAAACTCAGCAGCACAAGGTGAGTTTTGAAAAAGAAAAAAAAATTATTCTGATATCTTCGCTCGTCCCATCCTTGTTTCGCGACTGATTTCTATCTTACGTTTTACGACTTATTGCTTGTATCTCTCTCTTCCGGTACGAAGAATTTTACCTACTTGGACTCGCTGTTTTTTCACATTCGTCTGGAAGTTATTGCCACGAGGGCCACACTAGTCGGTCCCTCTGGATCGACGCCGATAGAGGCGCCGCCCATTGCTGTCGACGCGATAAAAGGGCGCAAAGGGAAGCGAACGAAGCGTATACGTAACTGGCAGGAATTAGTTCTCGACCGTAGAGCACGGAATTATTGCTGCTTTGAAAATCGTGTTTTCTACCTCTCTCTCTTTCGACTTTTTCTTTCCTCTCATTCCCTCCTTCTCCGTCTTCATCTCGCTACAAGGGAACGTGATCAACGGAAATGCCGTATGGAAAAGGACACGGCTATGGGGTTCGAGAGAAAGCAGAGACAGGATGAGACAAAGTATTGGCTGTTGGAGGGTCTTGGTGAACGAGGGTGGATCAGAGGGTTGCCCAATCGTGGTAGGTCTATACAGAAGGGTGGGTAGTTAAATCGAGACTACGAATCTACGATATTGAGTTAGAAGTAAAGCGGGCTAAAATGGAGCCAATAAAATTTGATGACCACAAACTTCGTAATGAGAACAAGACATGAGAAAGGGAAAGCCAGTTGACATGAAGATGAACGGTAGTTCGCCGTTTCTCCATAGCTGTACAGGAATTTCTCAACGATCTCAAGATTTCGTCTAAACCGTTTCATACTTCGTCTCTCGTATGATTAAATTGTTTTAACCTGCATCGCTAAAAAATGTTTTCTTTCAAAGTGCTTTAGTATCGAGTCATGCCGAGGTATCTGAAATTTTCGCTCTTCGCTTTCTACATAACAGACTCGTTGTATGCTAACTGCTTACTGACTCAAGAAAACCACCAAATATAATTCTCGATTGAATTTCATGCGTCCTCGCTTCTTGAAATTCAAAATGAAGAGGCACCTAACCTATACAGATCCTTGCATACAAAGAGCTCCTGTTAGCGTGATCATTGAGCAGGAAACGATTTCGCCGGCAGTGCGAAGAAATGTGGCGTCAAAGAGGTCGCGAGTCGACGGGACGTAGCCGCAGGGTTAGGAGGAACCGCACACAGTTTCCATCGATATCACGTCGACTCAAGATACGACAAATGCCGATCAAATTTGCCAACGAATAGGAATTTTTACGAGACACGCTTGTGAAAAAGGGAATTGAGTATGCGGGCTGGTAAATTCGCGAGAATTGGCAAACCCCACTGAATCAGTAACTGACGCTGGAGTTTCAAGGTGGCAAAAGGCCGAATATTGAACATCAAACGACGTCTATCGCTCGTGGGACCAGCGCCTGGCGCAAAGTAACCCTAACGTAAAATCCATGGCTCCTATATATAAAACCGGAAGATATAGATTTGGCAAATTTTTAAAATCATTCAAAATATAAATCGGCACATTCACTCGTGAACTGTTACTTGGATATAGGGTGTGTGTATATGTATACCTATATATCTATTTGGGTAGGGGTTGAATCACGAAACGAGATCGCCACTCGGAAACGAGGTCGAGGATACTGTAACTACCGGTAGCCACTTAGCGTGCAGTTTCAGAAAATGAAAGCAAAGAGTGAGAGAATCACGCCGTGGAAAGGACGAGTTTCTGGGTTTTTGGTTTCCACTGAAGTTAGCTATTTCTTAAGGTTTCGTTTCAGCGATCTAACCGTATTGAGAAACTTGTCGGAACACACGTAAACCTCACTCTCGAATTTACGTGATCCACCAGAACCGTCTTTCAAGCTATTGCACCCATCATACTTCTATACAGTAGGTCTTTACCATATCGATACGCTTTTGAACCTCAATCGAGATCAGACATTCGCTGGTCTGACCTGGCGCTCTCTCTCGGCCCCTTTGAACGCTATACCTACACAGAGACATATGTTCGTAATTTTCTAGTATATCGATGAAATAAGGAAACGAGAGTATGAGGTACTAGAGCTCGTTTGAAAGAAAAACAGTGCAGCAGACGCGTCCGATTAGGCAATCACATAATTGACCGACGAACTCTGGCAAACTCGGCAACTCCAAACCTAACCAAACTGAATCGAGTTGTGCAGAGCAGTGATGATGGTGGATATATAGCAACGGTGGCGACGGTGTAGCAACCCCTGCTCCACTTGGATACAGTTGAGTTAGGGGAGACCAAGCGAAGAAGACATTTGGCGCAGGAAGAAGGCAGAGGGAGAGAAGAAGACAAAAAAAAGAAGCGCTTCCGCTATCTAACTAGGTCGGCGTTCCTGACACATCATTAATCTGAGATATTGCCACCGATCGTGGCCAATATCTACGCTTACGAATTGGCCTCCGATCGGTTATCTTTCACGGAAGTGGGTACTGGACCAGTTGGTTGGATGATGAGGGACGAAAGGGAGCAAGTCTTGTCTCTAACACGTTGGAATAAGGGATCTCTTCGCGCTCGAGCAAAGTTTCTCTCGACGTGATTCCGTTCTATATCTAATGGCCTTAAATTCAAATCGTACGTGTCTACGTGCGTTTATGGATACATCTTTAAAATCTCCATGTTGAGGGAAAGGTACTTATCCGATTGATGAGAATTGGGTCACTGCGACGAACCATGGTACGAAATGTGGAACGACGAGTTCGTGACGTCGCGGTAACGACAGAAGCTACCCTTTTAATATGAGTTTTAATTTAAAGCTTATAAAACTTTTTAAATTAGCACTAACAAACCCTTATCAGATTGGTATTACGATAGGATAGCGAGAAATTAATGTCACGCCGAACTTTGCAAAAGCTCACCGACATTGCTTCTAATTAATCTCTGTATATGCGAGAGGGAACTCGTAGCGGTGTCAGTCGTCGCAGAGGGATGGACAAGGGGATATAGGGATATATAAATTAACAGGGGCATTAAAAAATGTTGTAAACAAAAATATTAATAAATTGGAAATTATCCCTAATACATAAACCTACCAGTTTCATTATCCGTACACGATATCTATAGATGTATTAGTTTTTTTTTTAATGATCAAAATGCATAACGCTTGTCAAAGAAGTAAATCGATATTTTTTTTTCGTCTGCTCTATGCCCTTCCTTACCTCCTCTGAGCCTCTTTGACACAGATTCGCTTTATTTCCACGCTCTCTGCTCCTGAAAGGTCATTGCGAAGTTACCGACTCTTCGTCAAAGTAAAGTAAAACAACTTCTTTGAAGTATAATTGTGCTCCTCGACTTTCCACCCTGATTAATTCCTCGTAATAAGTCCGTCGTCCAATCATACTCCACTAGTAGTCAACCACTCGTATTAAATTTTCTCGTTACGATTTAGTGAAAAACGATATACGATACGGCACGCAAGCTCAAGTATTCATAGAAAATACTTAAAAGCCCCATTGTCCTTTAAAACGTGAAATTAATTAGCCATGCGCTAATAACGTAATAGTGGTAAGAGATTAGCTACGTCAGCCTACACACAGGCTGACTAGCTGACCGATTCTACTGATTCCCTACTCGTGTATGCCGCTTGAGGTTGATTCGATACCTCGAGCATGGTCAGACAATTGGACGCTATAACAGTCGAGGAATCTCTAGAAAACATACAATTGACGTACATTGAAGGAGCTTTGCTATGGTTTGATCCTAATTCCTGAAAGTGTATCCGATTAGCCAATGACTCAGACAGTCAAGCGTTTCGTTTCCTTTAAAAACTCTAACGGCATTACGGCCAAACTCCTCTTCTTCCAATATCTCTCCGACCCTCTTGGCCGTCTCTTATTGCTATTACCTACTACTTGCGCACAGATCCTCTGGGGGTATCTAAGCTGCTTGTACCGCCTGATGGATACCTAGGGGGAACCTGAGCTTCTCAAAGACTTGGATTCAGAGAAAGAGAGAAAGACATATAATAGCATATAGAATATAATATAATACTACAGTCAAACGTCGCCATCGTATATTATTTTTTTTTTGTATCATACATATTGAAGAGACTGTAATAAAGTTACTAGACCGTAGAAAGTATACTTTGGTATTCTTCGGTTTACGAATATCGATAATTCCTTCCTTTCCATTTCATGGGTCTTGACGTTGTCGTTAAAAATATTTATATAAGTTTGCCAACGTCTTTCATGGTATTACCAATAAAGAAAATAAAAGAGAGGCCGATGAACAAAGAAAAAGTATAAAAATCGGTACTGACAATTATCTGAGAAAAATAGTCGAAGGGTATTCGTCAATTCTCTTTTTCTTTGTAAGGGGAACCCTGATCCCTATACTATATATTTATCCACTTCAATGATATTCCTTATTACTTCTTCTTAAGGTTGGAAGAATGGAGTGTTTCGAGAATTTTGTCAAACATTCCCTGTCGATGGCGCTGCCATCGCGCGGCTGAGTTATACGACATTCGTATACGTGTTTCACGTGGAGAGGATCGTTAGTCTTTTTTTTATTTCGCAAGCCGACTCTCTTCAACTCTACCCTCTCTATTCTTGCCAATGACAGAAGAGCAGACCGAACGACTGAAAATAAACTCACGTCCCGAGTTACTGCTGCAGTACTCGATCCGCGACCGTTTCACCCCATTAGATGGTTCAGGGATGTTGTGGGGTTGCGCAATGGACTGGCGGTGTCTCACACTTGAACGTGCACTAAATTCGATACACTTGCAATTCCCAATCCTCTCGCTCCTCTTTCTATGCAACCTCCAGTACTATAAGATGAACTCTCACAAATCCTGATTGATGCTGGAGAGACGAAACGAATCCGTAAAAGCATTTCGACGAATTTCGTATCGATTTATAATATATATTGACGATGAGTACACTTTTGTGACTTGGCTAGCTTCTTTTTTTTTTTAATAGGTAAACGAACAATGAAATTCAAACAGTAGAGTATCGTTGGGTTTAGTGGATTTGGTTTTCACTTTGTTCACCACTAACCACGATATTTCAACAGTGCCCATTCTCTACGGCACTTTGAATACAGAATCAATCAAACTGGTCTTTGTTCCGTATCAAATAAATTCTTTGTAATTGACGGTCCTGGCCAGTTAGAGCGCCAATAAAAATAATTTTGTTTCGGGGTACCGCGCGTCACGCTTTACATTCGTATTTTCGCTATGGAGTGGCAAGCATGGTAAATTCATACATTCAAACAGAATACACCATGCGGGATTCCATACGTTGTTTTCAGAAAAACACTCGAAGAAAAAAGCCTTTCTAGTGTTTATATTCCTGTTATACATATTGTGCCCAGGCACCACATTCGACGAAATTCGCGAAGCTGGAGTCGCGAGGCGTAACGCTCGTTTGAAACTTTTTCCAAGGTGAATCGAATGTTTATTCTATTTTTTTTTTTCATTTTATTTCCTAACCATTTGTTTTTTGTATAATTTTCCGGTAATCGAGAGAATTGCCAAAAATTCGCCTACCAGATTACGTGTATGTAAATTTGTATACGCACGAGTTTGCAGCTTTAAGTTATACCGTTGGGATCTATACTGAATTTTGAATATGGATTTTGAAAACGACAAAACAAATTATTGTTTATGCAAAAATTGAAATTTGTTTGCGTTTTTCATTTTTAATAATTCATTCGCCAGGCAATTGAATTTCGCAGAATGTACTCTTCTATTTTTATTTCTTCTCCATATGCAGTTTCGTTATTGACATGTTACCTCTTAAAGAAGAATACATCGAGAATATGATATCCTTAGCCCTTCTAGCTGGCCGGTCTAACATTAACCTTTTCCATCTTATGCCATCATGCAATACGAACGAAAGATTTAGCATCACAGAAGAAAAATAGAAATAGAAGAAAATCATCCCGTTAACCGTTAAAATTTCAGAGACACAGGCACATGCACCCTCATATATCCTACATACCCAATAGAACTATTATTTCTATTACTAAGAAACAATACACAGCTCCACTGATGCAAATATTCGAAACCATTTTATCGATAATTTTTATCCATTCTTCCGTCCAGTTAACTACAAGTAAAAAGAGCGGATAAATGTAACACAGTCGATAATGAATATAATTTCCATACGTCAGTCAAATACCAATCCCTATCAGCCAAGCGAACCTTGGCCCAGATGATTGATTCACAATACAAATGCAACAACGAGGATCAACGTGATGCAAAGCATCGAGACAAAAGCGAAGCATTAGAAGCAAAATCATTAATCATCCAACGATTTCTGCTCCCTAGTCAGGTATCAGTCCATCTGTCGGTCTGTCCCGTTCGACCGTCCGTCGTTGATTGCAGCGTGCGCGAGTTACAAATCAAAGTCAAAACCAGACCCAGCATACACGAGGATGCGTATGCTATATATATATCGATAGGGCGGTATAACGACATAGGTCGTGATAGTACTGATGTGGTAGCAGTCTGATATCAGCAGTCTTGATAATGGTGGTAGGTACACCCAGTAGGTACCGATGCTACTGGTAGAGGTCAGGAACGCACATCGGTATACCCCCACCAGGATTCACCGTTCATAGTTCATGCCTGTGAATTCAGCTGAACGCGTTCATTTGATATACAGCTAATTAGAGATCGAAATCTCAGTATACCTAGCTCGACCTGGTTGGCCGGCACGAATAGCTAGACATATAAAACGGTCCAGTATAACGTGCATTGCATGAGGGATACCCCTCCTGCTTTCTCCCATGTGCGGTAACGACGAGCACCGACACCGTCAACGCTCCTGCCACCTGGCGAAAACCGAACGGACTAACATGCCAGCGAACGAACTGTACAACTATTGTAGCGCATACACGTACATAAAACACGAGGCCGTGCGGGCTAGGAAGCTTTTTGAAATTCGCGTATACGTATACCCTTTCGCAGCCAGAACTGAATAACGTACGGGATGAGATAGCTCCGATGGAGAGGAGTCGTGTTGTAAACTATAACGAAATGGCAGAGTAGTAGCTGACTATAAATTATAGAATGTCATCCGGCAGAGATGACGGTCCGTGACACGTAGTTCTGTATGCATGGGTTATGTATTACGATTCTGCTTGTATGTGTGTGTATATTCAAATTGTGAATCGAGTTTTATATATACAGTGGAGGAAAAAATGGAGGGTACGATATATAATCGATATTACTTTATGTGGCGTAACCTCAATTTTTCCCCCATTGTATACATATAAAGTTTTAAATATATATAAAACTCGATTCACAATTTTCTTACACGCGGTCGACACTCGATATAAACCAAACTATTGTTTTACGTTAGGGCAAATATTTAAATAGTCTGTTCTTTGGTTCTTGGGTCTATACCGTTATCTTGATGGCTTTCCATGTTATGTGGGACATTCGATTTCTATATTTTCGTAGGCTTTGCCTCGTGTAAGGTACTTCACGCGTTTTTCTCTATAGTTTTATGGAAAAATACGTGAAGGCGACGGCGTCGAGAATTTCTGTAGAGATTACAGAGTGGATGATGCGAATAGGGTCGCGCTTTTTTATGTTAATAAACGAGGGTCGTCGATAGAGGAGATACGCATGAGTGAGGGGTGGAATCTTTTACAGCTTCTTTTCAATGTGTATATATATATATCGACACGACGAATTTTGTAATATCACGGATAACGATCAGTCAAAATCAATATTGCGAACAAGAAAAATACGATGGATATTCCCTTAAAAATCTAAATAATCATCCCTTAAAATAGGTTATCCTACATGTGTTATCAAACACGTGATATCCAACGATGAACATTGCAATACGCGTGTGTATATATATATTGCAAGCAAAAATTCAACAATTCTTCAATCCTGTTTATCCTTTCCTCTAAAGCCCTAAGGTATCTTATAAAAATATTGATAGAAAACGGGCGATCAAACGTCGAGAGCGGATATACGAGCACTCGTAGAACAAGGCAAATTGAGTTGCCGGTGAACACACAGAGCAGTCCTGCTACATTGTTTACTTTATATAGTATCCTCAGAAAAGAATTCCACTGCGCTTCTTGTCTGTATAGTGTTTGTTCCGGATATGTCAGCATGCCTCCCTCATGATTATTATAAATGCCCTGGCATAAGGTCTGGTGTTCATTGTACAAACCTGATAGCCGTATTTAAGTCCTGTACACGTGTATATAGAAACATGCTTCAGTATAGACAAGAGTTCGTTAACCGGATATGACGTTATACGACCAAGTCAAATAATCACGTGGAACCAATTAAAGTTTCGCTAACGAGAATAATACATGTCAAAGGCGAGTGAAATTCGTTACGTGACGTCAGTGATTTCTTTTGATAAAAAACAAGGGCAGTGTCAGAGCATTCATACGGAAAACTAAAAAAAATATACCCCTCCGCATTGCTAGTAGAAATTGCTGAAATTGGATGTTCTATTGTTCGCGACAAACCCTATTGCTAGAATAACTCAATTTTTGAAATGATTCGCATACGGCATAACTCGAAATTGGTGTGAATGGCTATATAACCTATAAGTCTGTATGTACGTGCACATATGTACAGCATCCATTAGACATAATTCTATGATCTACCACGATTTTCGCGAATTGGACGAAATTTCTCTAGATTGAAAACGACGTTACATCCTGTGGAATTGAAGTGCATCGTTTCGCATTCCATATACGACATTTTCATGAATGATAGCAATTATACAGATAATTATTATCACAATCGACTAATTTTCCTAAGATCGATCAACGCATGTTATTGATATTCGATGGTTCCAGAAAAGCGATCGTCATAGTCTCTATTTGTGGGTCGTATTAACTATATCATAAACAAATATCTATCGAACGGTTAAAATTACATGGAGTAACGGTGGCAGTCTGGTTCTGCTTAAACGACAACCTTAAATATCGCTTAACGATATTGGTCGACGTCGACCATCTTCTAGTCATTCGCGATACGCCTGACGTCCTAATTTAGGCAATTTAATCTAGTTAAACCCAAAGGAGAGAGTCTTCCGAGAACGGTTGTTATCTTCCACGTCGTCTTTTCCTGTCTTCCTTCTCCTTAGGGTGTTAAAAGAGCAACCAAGACAGCCTTATCTTCAGAACTCAGGGGGCCTAACTTAAGCCGCCCTCACAACGCACCCCGAGCTTGCGACAGCCCTTTGGGAATCTTTATCGAGGGCTCAGCTTTACCGCCCGTCGACCGACACCTGCTCAATATTCATCCTAACCTTCGTGAACCTAACTACCAATCTTTTAAAGGTACCATGACACTTTTACCTAAAGTCTCGTTCACAGCTTGAAGACACTTACGGACTTTCGTTAAATATTTCAACAATTTATTGTCTACAAAAAGTCAATTATGTCGAATATTTCTAATAGGCGTCGTTCACCGTTCCTGAATTAATTCAATAACAGCGGTTTTCGTAGTATTGTAGTACAGACGTTGTGTACGCTGCGTAAAGTTTGGTTTTCAACAAAAAAAAAAAAAAAAAAAAAAAAAAAAAAAAAAAAAAAAAAACAGGAGAGAAAGTTATTGTGAAGTGCGTCAGCTTTAAAGAAAGAAACTTCTCATAACGGCTGAAGAGGAAAGCCATCAGTCAAGCAGTAGGAGCGAGCGAGACAAAAAACACGTAAGAAATATAGGGAGTACCACAGAGGGTGGTGTTACGACGAAGAGATGTTAGAGGGAAGGGAACGGAGCGCGGCCGCGGGAAAACTTTGAAATGAAAATTGACACGCCCCGAGAAAATATGTGAACAGAGGGAGAACTTAACATCTGGCTGGCCCATAATAAGCCAACGACGGGTCCTAGCTATACGACGCACCTAAGTGAATTAAAAGTCTAAGAACCCTCTAAAACGTTAAAACGAGAAGGGTGGGATTGCGGAAGGTTCAAGCCCCGAAGGCTCTGAACGTAAGAGAAAGTTCGTTAACCACGCGGCGTATTGAAGTTTTTACATCCGTCCGGATAATCTAGGTTATTTAATTTAATTCTAGAACGCAGCGCCGCGTTGCGGATATACGTGAAATTTCAAGACTCGACCGAACTCTCTCTTTTTCTACCTTACCCCGCGGAACCCTCCTCGATTTTCTTCTTTCCTGACTATTTTATGCTTAAGTTATATTCTCTCGTTAAATCACTGTTTTGCTTATTAAGAGGCGGCTTTCCTTTGAAAATTCCTCTAAAAGCCTCTTCTTAATTTTCCACTTGGCAGGATTAAAATAATAAATCTGTTTTGTAATTAACGTTACTTCCGTTGTCGGAGTGTTACACGTTATAAAAGTCTCAAATCTCGTCCTGATATCGATAACGTTACATCATTTTTTAACAGATAATCAGTCTCTCATTTAGCTAGTTGCTAATTAGTGTCAACCAATCGGAAGAGGATCCCATTAAACTTTTTCAAAGTATCGCATCCAAAGCGGAATGGTTCTCTCGGCAATATTGAAAATCCTATTGCTCCCGCCATTCGCGACACGCTTCACAGTGATTTCATCTTATGATCAGATTTTTATTTCATAGAACCAATTTGATAATTTTCGAATTCAACTCGTCGATATCGTCGTTAAGAAACACCACAGAAAAAAATTGCACCGTATTTTCACCGATCGATTAATGAAATCACTTAATGATAATTTGAAGTATGCCATTATTTTTTAATAAATTCTATCCACAATTGCGGTAATTTATATTTATATTCACGTCATGTAGTTATTGTTGGACTATCACGTCCCATTTGCCATTGTATTGTCCCTCCGAAAAAGCGAATAACGTGAAGTCGTATTCCATGAAAATAAAATTCTTAACAGGCAGCCGTTTAAGGACGCCCAAACGATCATCATAAATGGCGAGAAGCCGTTCTCGTAAATACAATAAATGCGAAGGAAAGCGAAACAACGGAAACAAGGGAATGATCGCGTATAAAATAAACGTCCTTACCGAGAATCTCTCACGTGGTCTGATTCTCGTGAAAGTCTACTCTGATTACAGTTTCAAAAGAGCTCCAAACAGAATTTTGTAATAGCGCCAAAGTGAGTTACTATAAGGAAGCATAGAGCGGCAAGAATAGAGTCCTATTAAAACATGAAATTCACTAATTCACGAAACCATTCTAAAACTTTCGTAGTTTAATCAACAATTTTCACTAGGGAGCAAAGATTAAGTAAAATTTTGTAAATTTCTATAAATTACAGAATACCTTTAAGCTTCCCACGCGTTCGTTATTTATATCGCTTAATATTGCTAAAGTCAATGTAAAATAACTTATTACATTTCGCGATAGGATACTCGATGCTGATTTCGTCTTTTTGGTACGGATCTAGACTTATTTGTTGCGTATTCCGGACTGAAACAGAATTTATATATCTTTTACTCTTACTGCTGAAAATAACGAGGTAAAAGCATATATAGTTTAGCTCATCAAGAGATTACATCATGGCAAATAGAAACACGTATGCATATGCATATGTGCTTAACGGAACAACAAATTTTTCAAATAACAGACTGAATAACCTGAAACTTTCTCAATGACATATGGATCAATATATTGCGTGGTAGCATATGTAGCTTATATATATATATATATATATATATATATATATATATAAACAAAAAGCATGCACGGTATACATATTTTTGCCAGTACCTGGACATTAGAAATATAATACAAAATCATTTTGAGCCTGGTATGTCAGGTCAATGACAAATGGTACCATGGGAATCACGAAATCAAGATTTAATAAGGTACAAGCTGGATTGCAACAGGCTCTATATCACATTCCCAGTAGTGATTAACAAATCCAATTTTAATCTTTAGTTCAATCCACGAGTATATATACTACTGTATAGAGTTGTCGAATAGACTTTTTTGTTATCGATTTAATTGTTATCTGATAATAACGATACTGATATGAATAGATAAAGCCGATTCCCATATCGTTTTGTAATATAATTATCTCTTGTATTACCATGCTATATTCGCAGGCCGAGATTAATTTTAATTATAAATATCAATTCCATTGGTTCAGCGGTTTGCACCTCAACGTTTGAAGATAAACATTGACGACCGTGCGCGTGCTTTTATTAAAAACTTTTTTCGCGATGACGATCTCATAAGACGCCCCCACGAAGTCGTGCTTAAAAATTATGATTGAAAAGCTGTTGAAAAAACATCCATGATGTAGTGATCTCCCTGCTAACCCCAACTCACTTGTGTCCACCCCGTGGTCGCTACAAGAAGATAGATTAACGCGAATGTAAATTATATGTATATAACTATATCGTGTACACTGTATACGTATATAATAATGTGTACTCTATGTGGATAAATATTGCATGCTATGTTATTATTCCCTGTTTTACCGACTTTCCTTTACAACAGACGGTCGTTATTTAATGCTGTAATTTTAGCGACGACAACCGTAGAAGCGCATCGCTTTTGTTGTCGCTGTTGCATCATAAATATTGAGATAGACAGGAGGAGATAGTTTGAACCATCAGTTAACAGATTAAAAAAGTCAATTGCTGTTTTCCGTAAGTTCTGTCGTTCACGAGAAACAAATGGAAAGAAGGAAAAAAGAAAATATAAAGAGATGGGAAAATAAGTACAGAGTTGACTCTGCAAAAAGTTTTTTTTTTCCTTAAATCTGTTTCCATCTTTGCTACTTTACCTTGGTCTCTCTTTCACTCCCTTATCCTTATTCTCATCCAGCAGTTTCTACCCCTGCGATCCGCTGTTTTTGCAGTTCTTCAAATTCTTCTTGTATAGGCTCTTCTAGTCGTTCTATAAAGTATGTGTGTTTCTGTATATATATGTATATAGAAGAAAATGATTTCTCGTTGATTCCAGAAAAGTTTGACGACTTTGATACAACGGTTCGTATTGGCGAACGTCGACACCCGGCGCCTGCGGGATGGTTCAAAGCGAAAACCCGATTAAGCCAGCCGGGCGGAATTGCTGTAAAAGCGATTACATAGCAGTTACGCTCATTATCGCGAAGCCAGTGGATAGAGAGTAGATATAGCTAGGATATATAGATAGACATGGGAACAGGAAAGGGTAGTGCGCTAGAATGGGTTAATGACGGGTTTCCAGGAATTACGAAAATCTGTCTCTCATGACACGCTGGATGATGCTTTGAATTTCAACAAAAGAAATGGCGAAAAGTACATTAACACTCGTAAAAACATGACATCTTGTGCGTTATTCTTACAGAGCGCGACGTCCCCTGGTGCCAGCAATGACGGCCTCACGAAACAGCAACTGGAATTGATTCAGCAGATTATGCAGCAGACGCAGCAGCAAGCATCCTCACAGCAGCACGCGGCGACACCTGCGGCCGCTGGCGCAACTCAAACGAAGAACGCGAAACCTGCGACCAAGTCCAATACATCTCCTAGTGCCAATGTGACATCAGCTTCAGGACCTAATGCGAATGCTAGAGCTAGTCCTAAGCCGAAAGTATGGAATCATGGACCGGTGAGAGATTTTGATAATAATAATAATAATATTTTATTGTGTAGTTATATAATTTATGTCATTCTGAATGTCAGATATTCGTATGTTTTATAATTTCGGCACTTTCGTGGACGACTGATCTAGTATAAATAGTTACGGTGACAATGTCCGATTAGGAAAGTTCTTATCGCTTTAATGAAAAATATTATGATGCTTAAAATTGAGTGGAATGCTGAAAAAATTGCAAAATACTCTGAGTGGTTCGGAAGTAAAATTTTGGTATAGCATCTGCAAGACTTGTATATTTATTTTCGCGAAATTTTTAATAAACCAAATGAAAGTCAACATAACCTGTTAAAGTAATGGTACGATAATACCGGAGTACAGTACCGTATAGATATTGTATGAATATGAAGAGTCCTTGGCTTTCATCAATTTTGATTAATTTTCTCGTTTCATCCAATCGGCTCTCTCTTTCTCTCTTCTCTATAGAGAAATATATATATATATACATATATATATATATATATATGTATATATCCACCATGATACATCGTTGTAAATATTGTCCGCCGAACATTAACTAATTATTTGTCAATGAATTCGTCCACGAATCGAAAAAAATTATGAATTCAAAACAATCTGAACAAAAATTTGAACAAAAATTCAGTGATAAATTCGAACAACGTAGCATCATCGTGTCCCCCAACGCACTCTCATGAAAGCGGCGGACAAGATACTAGTACCAGATATAAGACCGGTTTTGATGCTATTTCGGATCCAGCTGTCGAGGCGTCCACGAGGGATTAAGTGTTCCGCCATCGCGTTATGCTCCGTCGTTCAGATAACGTTTTACGTCGGATTATGAACTAGGCTGATGAGATTGCCCGATTCGCTAATTGCACGCCATTCTCAAAACGTACGTAAAATGCGACGAGAACCGACGTCGACGCTCCGTCGTTTCATTCAGTGCCCACAGAGGGTTTCATCCTCTGCGGAACCTAGTTTAGAGCGGGATATAGGATAGGGGGAAGGAAGAAGAAACGAGATTGAGTGCGGCAGAGATAGCGAAATAGGTAAATAGTGAGTATGGAACAGAGAGAAATAGATAGGAACTGAATGAGAGAGTCGTATAGAAATCCCTTTGAGGAAATTGTATAACGCTTCGACGCATTTAAGTCTAAGGATACCTACCTCTTCCGGCAAAAACGAGAGTCCTTGTGATCAGTACTGGAAATCGTAAAGGCCTTTTCTAAATGGAGAAGTTAAGAAAAGTAGAGTGGCATAGAGACGCTCTAACAGATAATACGAGCAATTGCTGCTTATGCACTGTTATATATAATATTAGTACTTATATAATCACGAAAAAGTATCACAAAGACAAACGTACTTCGTTCCTTCCACTTTTGGCATGGTTTGAACAAATTTTCACAAATTTCACACGAGTCGTGTATAATATTGGTATATATCGTTACATTCGTATACATGCGAGCACTGGGATATAGTACGGCCTAACATTTCTCTTAAGTGCCATTCCGCGAAGCAATTGGATTAAATTGCGTTAGGTTAGGTTACGGGACAAGCGCTCTCTCTACTTTGTTACGTAATTTCCCCAATATTCCCAAGCTCTATCTGTTGGTTCAAAAGGGAAATTTCGTACCCCTGAGTAACCTTTGCATATATGACCGTATAGAAACGTATACCAACACGATATTATATACATATGAGTTTGTGACACGGAGCCATGCAATATATCTAATGGTATTAATTAAGGGTTATAAGGACGTGTAGATATTCACCTCGTGAGATTGAGCCATCCTTTTATCTCTTTCCCATTAGGATCTCTCTATCTCTCTCTTGATCTCTACATATAATATATATATATATATATATATATATA
>JARPRG010000595.1:73041-88191 GCA_031001745.1 Hartigia nigra | reverse complement strand
CTCTCTCTCTCTCTCTGTCTCTTTAGAACCAGAAACTACTCAATGTGGTCCGCCTTCCCGTGTTCTAGACCCCTTGCCATTCTATAGCTAACTTCATTACGTTAATGGCATAATAACCACTATGGGCGGCGGAGAGCTTATGCACCAAAACGTCGATGTCCCTAAACAGACCTACGGAGGGGAATGGTCGGAGAGCGTGAAAATCGATCGATACCCCATTAATATGTATGAGATCTTTGCTACGTGAAGCCGTGAGCTCCTGAGAAACTCCGTGAAACCGCAAAGTACTCCCAGAAACCGTCGTAATTGGTTAGGGTGCAGGGTGCGTGCTCTGGCGTTGACAACCTACGGAAACTTGATTCTATCCACATCCCGTATGCTTTATTAAGAACCGACAATTCTTTTACAGAATATTCTATTGACATTGACCAAACGTAAATTTCGCGTGACACGACCCCGCCAAAGAATTTGAAAATTGAATTTCACGAACCTCTCACGGTATGAGAAAGATGAATATTCAAAGTAAATTGTCCGAACCATGACCCTATTATGACATCGCCTGATTCTTAGTCGCGGATACTTCCGATAATGTATATTACACTCTCAGTAAAGATCAATAACAGCATCCGACCCCTGTGATCTTTCTACATCGATATTGATATGATAAAATCTAGTACGAAGCGTCGTATATTAAATTGTCATTAAATACCATATACACCTCTCTCAATACTAACCTTAACAAGCTTCGTCCGATACCTGAAATTAGGTTGTTTGTAAGTGCATTATTTTCCCGCTAATAAATTGATGCCGCCAACCGTCCGTACGACGGTGTGAAAGGTACGCGAGAACAAAGTATACAACCACCCCTTATTCCTCGATCGCATTAACATGTATAGAAGCTTGCAGCACTCGCGGGAACAAAGTCCTGCATTTTCCAAGATAGCCGTACCCATATAAGATATCCACGGTGTACGTCATCTCGTAAATAAAATAAACGTTGCAGCACTGTAAACCCTTACAGTATATCTAATGGACCGTTTCTTACTGGACGATCGTGCATACGCTCTTCTTTACTATTGAAGGTTATCAAATCCTTCTGTAACCGACCTTGTCGCAGTAGATTGTAGGTAAAAGGATGTTCTGACTGTTGAAAGGATTCGCGAAACGATTCGTAATTCCTCCATGAGTATCGTGTATAGCATTGTCGTATACGATAGTCAATTTTGTATGAATACAGTGAGAAGCAACACGAATAATAAGAATTACTGGTCTGCCGTTACGACTTACGAACACTTTACCAACTGAAATGGGTTTGGTCGCAGTCGTTTACACTGTTGTACGTTTACGTCGTCGGATACAGGGCAGTTAGAGCCCCTTTATACGACGCGATAGTTTCAACGCGAAACTGCTATCCGTTCTCGCATCTGTTGCCTCTCCCATTGCCGCGAAAACATACAAAACCGTAGAACCTTAGTCGCCTTGCGTCGTAAAGCGGACAAAAGTCTGTCGCTGCGAAATCCCACCAGAATTGACCCTCATATTTTTTATACTTTATCTTCCTATTGTCACAGTGACAGTTAGAATTTCTTAGAGGAATCAGTGGCTGTCGAGTATTTGTATGATCAATGAAAAAATAGACGTTGAAAATTGATACTTTGATTTTAAAGAAAAAAAAAAAGGAAACTGTCGTTTAAATAACCCATTAGCAACGCTGTCACATATCATCCTCAGGGTGATTTGCAGGGGTTCCATTGGGGTAGTATACGTACGTACGTATGTCCGAGGGAGTAAGGAGTAAGGACCTACCCTTCGCAGGGGGGCGCAAACAGGTCCCGGATGTAGGCACGTATGTCCACAACGTATCTTCTCACAATATAAAGTCACCGAACCACTATGGCCACCCTTCCAAGTAGATTGAAGAATTTCTACCCCTTCTCCAGGGTATAGTTGACCCCCAGTGGCGAGACCCCCAGCAAGGGATGTTCGCGATCGCTTCTTTACTCCTGGGAACCAATGAACGTTAGCTTTGTGAATTCCCGGTAAAAACGTCCTGAGTTTTCGGCCAATGGCGTACGTGGACTGTGCCAGATAAACGTACGTTACGCGTGACGTCATCGTGCTTTTCGCTATCCTCTTCTTCTTCTTCTCGTACCTACTCAAAAAATCGGTCTACACTCGTAGCTTTGAATTCACCATTTTATACGGCCCAACAGCTGCGCTCGTCAATGTTTTTGGATCGTTGTACGTTGGAGCTTTTCGACATATTTTAAAGGGACACCTTGCTTCCCGCCTCACCGTTGTCCTCCAGGGATTTAAACGAGAAAAATGCAAATCGCCTCTGCTCTCTAGGTCATGGAAACCGTTGCTCGCGTTTTTAGCTGTTAAAGGGGTTACAACGTGCATCCGGCTTTTTTAAGACCAGCTGCACACCATATCTGTACATTCCTTACGAACACTTTACGCGCGTACCATAACTCTTATCTGTCCAGAATTTTGATTTCTATTCAAATGCATCACCGATATCCTCCATACTTCCCAAGTGAATCAAATACCTCTGTGAAGTTAACGCCCATTATGTAATTAAAAAAAAAATAATTTTAGTTTTGGTTGCCCCCGATAGAGTTCCAGAGTTTACGATAGTTTTTAGAAATAGTTCTGTCAATTAAATTTAAAAGTGTTAACACCACTGTACCCCAATTGTAAGGCAATTTAAGAACACCCCTATATATCCGCATTCAACATAAATATTATAAATGTTTTTCCTAAGGCGTCACGAAGCTTCCCCTTCGCACGCATTTATCCTTATACGTATTAAGGTCCGTGAACGTCGACGATCTAATGGCAATTTCACGCTATAATACTTGATCGCTTTACGCAGCATCCAACTCAGCATTGATCATTCAATAGACCTTGGACACACAGGATGATTGTTAACACAAGACGTAATTGGAAAATACTCAAAATTTACATTATATACATATATACCATAATCATAGCTCCTGTACACTTCGATGACAAGCATCACGTTTCACTTAGAACGTCCAATCAATATTAACCAGACACTGAAGTTGTAAACTCACGAAATACGCCACGCACACGCTTCTCTTCACTTAACGCTTTCGACAGCTTCCTAACTATCAAGCTAGATGACTACGTAACATCTGATGCTATTACATTGTAGTTTAATAACTGTATAAGTACAAACCTTTTGTTTATAAACGAAAATAATATTCGGTTTTAGTTTCCACAGTCTTCTCTTTGATCCTGATACTGTTTCTTTCTCTCCATCTTTCTCAGACTCGTGCTTCTTTCACTCATTCCCTCGCTATCTTGTCTGCCTCTCGTTTATAGTCTTAAAACTATACTCGACTACCTGAGCCACGCGCAATTGGATACTGGTATATTCACTTTCAAGAGTATTTCATCTATATATACACTTTGTGAAAGCAGATATAGCGTCTTGTCTATAGAAATCGTAGCTCCCTTCTCGTCGTCGTTTATATAATATATAGAGATCTTCTAGAATTCGCTACAAAGATCCAGCCATCCAATAACGAATAGAAATTTCATAATTCCCAAGCTTCGAAGATACTAAGCGGCTTTGGAGCCACCACGAATACTCAGCAGAGAATATTGTAGTACTACCTGGATTGGTGATATACAAGTCGCTGATTACTCACGTTAAACATACCTTCTGCTATTCGATAGACTTTGAGCCAAATAACTTCATGAGTATTTCCGAGTTACGAATATATTATGCAGTATAAGAAGTATCTATTCTACAAAAGTATAAAGCAAATTTTGAAATTTTCTAGTTCACGTTTATGACTCGTCGAAATCGAACAGATGAAAATTTTAATTCGCTATGTTGGCAAGATGAAAAATTCATGAAGATTCTTGGGATTCCATGTATTCATCAATTCTCGTGGATGGCTCTGAAGAAGTATCGTGGGTATTCCTAAAGGGGTGCACTACCCCTCAACTCTGTCCCACGTGAACCAATTTCTCGTAAAAACTTAATTCAGTTAGTATTCGCACGGGGGATGTTTTCCAAGAGTCACGGGGTGGCTTTTCCGATAAAGTGAGTTATGAGCTCGAGAAGCCGATGTGGGTGATAGAGGTATATATACGTATGTGTGTGTATATACGTATAGTATATATATAAATAGGGACTGGGTAACATACCAAAGGTAGGTACGGTAGGGAAAACGAACTGCTTCAGGATAATTCAATATTTTTGTTGTCTCGAATTCGCATAGATCTAAATTACGCACAGCAATAAAACGTATCGTAAATTATCGAGTTATCTTCCCACGGAGGAATTCCACGGGGCCGGTGGAATTGCAAAATATCGCCAAAACGTCGAATTCTGCGTATCTGTATGTGCTTGGATAACCGCTGACTCTATATATACATATGTATTTCACAGATATATATATATATATATATATATGTATATATATATATGAATATCAATGCCATATAGGGCCAGAGAAGCAAAGTGGGAGATTCATATTTATTCAAAACTGGATTAACAGGAGATTGGTTAGATACAAAGCGGAGGTACGAATAAAGGATCGAAAAAATCCAACCTATTTCCAGAGGACGATTTATGAACTCGTTACGAACCCAACTGCAATTTCCCTCGTCGCCAAAGGGACGACTCTGGTACACAGACTGTCCAGTCTCATTCCGTGAATGGAACCATTTTTTGTCTTGCCTTATATAATTCTCTCTTGCTTTTTGAAAATGAATGAACTCCACATTTATCAAAACAAATATGAAATTCTGAGTGAGGGAATTTCTTCCTATGATTATTATTAGTTTTTTTTCTTTCATTTTAAAAAGGGTAAAATTTTCACAGAGAACCTGTAGTATCAAGGACTGTTGCGTTACCGACACATAAATGCATCGTGGACGTGGGCTTGCGGGTTTTGGTAAGCACAACACACCTCGCAGCCTCTACATAAAATCTCGTAGCAAAGTGAAGCTTCAATGCTCGACCGATGCTCTGGCTTCAATTAGCTTGTGGAAAAATGGACGAGTGCAAAATAATGCAAAGTGCGACGCGCCCGGGAGACTCGCTAATGACAGTGCGGTGGCCTTTTCCGGTTACTGGGGACCGACCAATTAAAAATATTGGCTCGTGATTATGGAGTGTCGATGCATGCATCGATTGTTGACTGCGAATTACAGGCATTTCATTCGCATCGTTCTGTGCCTTTGAAGTTTTCTCGTTAAAATCAAAACGTATATAGGGTGACAAATTGCAATGCTGTATATAAAGAATAAATTAATAATGGAGGGAAATAACGGATTTAATAATGTCCTTTTAAGGTGTTTTTTGTAATTACCGTTTTGAAAAATTTATTCCTACGGACAATGCTAGTCTTTTCTTTTTTTTTTTTTTTTTTTAATATTAAGAAGACATAAATAATATCAAAATTAAGGGTGGTTTCTATATAAATAGTTTGAAAAGCAGGCAAATTTGATTCTTTTTTTCCTAGTGAATACGACACTTGTCACCGCAGTATGGGTACTTGGAGAGGTGTTGGAGGTTGAGTATTATTAGATTTACCCTTTTGAACCCGTGAAAGAAGGCTAGCATTGGATAGGGGCGCGGCAGCCCCCCTCGGGAGAATCCATGGGGGGGCAAACGGATCGGCCACTCTGGTCTAACCTGTTTATATCCGAGTTTACGAATTGGACGTAGGCTTGGGATAGAGGGGTAGCTTCATCGGATAAATACTCAAATAGGGGTTGATTTTGGGAAACTCCAAGGCTTACCCGAAAATCCTGATATTTGGCTCCGCTTATCGAGTTATTTAGGTTTTGCGACCTTTTCTCGTTCATCCCCAGGGTACGCAGTTACCCGAGCCGATTTGCAAGACCCACAAGGACCTCTATGACGTGGTAGCGCCCAGGCAAACAAGCTCCTCCAGAATACACCCCAATGCAACCGCACACTTCTTCCACTCGCTTGGCTTTCTCCTGGATCCTGGCAGCACGCTAAAGGTGCAAAACTCACATATTGAAAAAATCAATCTGTATTCTCCTTCCGTTTAACTATTATTCTTTTTCAAAATTTCCTCGCCAGGAAGAGAGAGTAAAAGATCGAATTCGTTTATGAAGGGAATAATTGAAATCCAATGAATTGACTTCTGCCACGATCAGCGCTATTTTCGTTGTTGAAGAACGACGTGGATTAAATATAATACAACACTATAGAATTCTGTAGAATACGCACCCTACGGAAGTATGGTAGCCTGTATAGGTAATACCCGAAATCGAGGTCCTGGCAGTTTTTTGGCGTGCAAGAGCTTCTCCCTTTAGTAAAACCACCACGCGTTAACCCCTTTACGAAGCCCGTCGAGCATCTTTCCCGCGACCCCCCAGGAACCGATTCAAATAGGCCGACCGGTCCGGAAATCTAAGGGATGCTGAGATAGAGTTGAATAAGGGTGGGGATAAGACGCGGTCAGTGCGATTCCAAAGAATTCAATGCAAGTTAGTCGCCGTACGCTCATCATCTTGTGCAATACGATATTAGGTTTCGTGTGAAAGTGCTAACCAACACTCATAATAAATCATTTAGAAACTTTTCTTCAAATTATAATAAAACTATGAAGAGTGGACTGTGCTTAATTAAGCTTAAGGCTTAGTATATCGTTTCTGAACTTGTTGAGAAAAATGGACCTTTGTGCTTACTTCCTACGACATAATACTTTACACAGAAAAATTAAATGAAAATACTTGTAACCTTTTTACCAATTATTTCTTCATCGGATATCGATACGATATCAATACGATGGTTCTTTTTCTAAATGAACATCGAATATCAGAAGATCGACCTTTTGAAATTGTTCTTTATAGTCTTTGATTTATACAATTGCATCCCACTTGTTGAGAACCTTTTTGAAACGGACAATATGTAATATTGAAAAAGGAATATTCCCATAATATATATGTATACATACACAATACGTACCTATATATACGTATAAGTACACTCGACATACCAGAAATTCGAATATTCATACTATAAAAACATAATATAAAAAACTAAAGAGCCTCATATAATCAAGCGAAATTATTCCATTAGTCGCATTAACGGCATAGGGAATATTTTATGTATGTAAAAATTTCTCGATTAATCGTGAAAAATCGATCCGCTCTCGTACCATAACTTTTAATATAATTACAACGCATACCACGACCTAACAATTCTTTCTCTCGTTCCTCCCATTCCCTGTCCCACTTGAAATTCCCCTCTTCTCTCTCTCCCCCCACGCCCTCCCTTCCTTTTTCAACGTAAAATCATACAGAATTTCAAACGCAATACAAAACCCGTTCACCTGAAAAATTAACCAAGTTTAATTACTAGTCTGTCAGTCGTGAAAATTTACTTGTTATCCGTGCTATTCCGGAAACTAAATAAAATAAAATATCGTAAATACTAAAAGCAGTAACAATAAAACGCCGCTAATCGATCCTTTCGCCGCGAATCACGATTTCACGAAGCATAATATGCCGAAAAGGCGAATAGCGAAAAGCATAACCATCCAAGAAGAGAACGACGTCCGCCGTGCATTATTGGCAGGTGATTGATATGTTTACCGGAACGAATACGTTGCTCCTCGCGTACCAAGCAGTGATACGTTTTGTGCGATAAAGCAGTGTGACGTCAGAGTGACATGGATGGATACAACCATGGATGGTATCGCCATCATCATCATTATCATCATCCCCAACCCCATCATCCACAGCATCACCAGCAGCAACATCCACCGGACTATCTTTATCGTCTTTCCCTTCAGGTAACCCTTCCACGAGTGGCAGAGAATTACGACGCCCGGCGTCGTTCTATTTAGATAATAATTCTTCCGTTCGATAGAGAATAATGGATGTTTTTTGTTCTTTTTCATACGCTCGATTCTTATCTTCGTTGTACGTATATATTACCTAACTTTCTATAGACACTAGGGACATTCCTGATTGGCTGCGTAAGCGATCCCTCCGGAAATTGATCGGGCAGCAATTCTTATCCGATCGTCCCGTGAGTTAACTCAAGAAATTAATCAAACTAGAACGGTGGGACGTGTTCGTACGATTTTATAGCGGTTCCCGTGTACGCTCGTAGCATTCGCAAGCTGAAACTCAACCATACGGCCCGCCCTCTACCGCTCGGCGAGTAACGTTTCTCCATCGTATTACTGCCATGCTTCCACCTCCATCCAGTCCGAATATGGCGTACGTTATCTGACAGATAGTAGATACGGAGAGTTGTGTTATCTACGCCAAATTATGCTTTCACGGGACGTACACTCGGGACGAACGTTCTATCATAAATGAAACAACGCCAAAGTCGATCTGAGCCGAACTCCATTTTTATGAATGCTAGTAGGTAAACTCGCTCGGCCATCTTTTTCACGATTCTCGTTTTCTAGTGTTTCCCTCTTATTCTTCATTTTAGGCTGTTTATTGCTCTCACTGAAACTAACATACATACAAGAAAAATATGATTTGAAAAATTTCCATATATTTATAAAAGAAAACCTTGTCTAATATTTTTAAATTACCATCTAAAAATAACTGAGTGAATACAATCGTCATACAGTGTTCAATCAACAACTAAAATGTTTCTGTGGTCTTTATAGCTTTATGCTAATAGCAGAGCAGACAGGCAGGAAGGAAGGAAGAAATAAATAAATAAATGGAGAAAGGGTTGAGTTTTAGGTAGGGTAAAATATGATAGAACCAGTAGAGGGCAGAATAGTATAGGGTCGATGCAAATGAGAGGAGGGTCTAAACAGCAATAGTAATTCGTTCACTGACAAAAGGCTTCCCCTGGAACAATGACGTCTGCTTGCCGTTTCTCTAATAGTGGGAGGTTGGTACGAGCGATGGCGCCTGCGTGTCTGGCGTCTTCCTGTTGCTCCCAGAGAGAGGAAGAGAGAGAGAGAGAGTGAGTCCGCATGTTCCGCTTTTGGCGGATCGATCGTTCCCTGTAAAAAAAAGTGATTGCCGCGCCACGAATTCCGTTCACCATCGTTCGCAACCCATCGAATATCTTTTCCAACGTCGACCAACTGGCACGCGCCTCTTTTTACACTCTGTGAACCTTTTTGATCCAACAATCCAATAATTCTCTTTTTTCAAGATCCTCCATGGCAACTTCGCTTAATGCAGAACGGATACGCATGTCTCTGATTACCCATCCGTTGGTAAAAATCTCTCTCTCTCTCTCTCTCTCTATATATATATATATATATATATATATATATATATATATATATATACACAACTTCAGCGGGTGCATTTTGCAGGAATCACTCTGTAGCCAAATAGGTATCAAGAGTAATCGATGCATAGTCATTAAGCAAAATGGATGATACACTTCACGACCTTTCGAACTCATTTGACAAATATGCTGTAAGTTTTTACATCCACTGACATTTATTCAAACTTATACAGAGAAATAATTAGTTACGTTAATAGGATTAACTGAAATAAAAGTCCAACTGGAGACGCGTTTGATTCCATACAACAAATTACAAGGTACTTAATGAGAATATTTATAGGAACTTGAAGCAGGCACTCTCTTTCTCCTGCATTATGTAACTGTACCAAGCAAAGAGAAAGAAAAATCACTAAACATCGTTGTCACTGGAAACTTAGACGCAGCGTCCAATAAATTAATTACGGTTAACCCAAAACAGTACCACGAGTTTCCCGAAGACAATATGAATATCATGACGTGTACTTTGCAAAAAAAACCTCAGTAAATTGTAAAAAATTAAACGAGAAAATTCAGAAATTACTTAATTCCAATATAGATATAACCTATGGTGTACTTAGAAGTATCTCGTCCTCTGTATAGTACAGAGCGTGTTAGATGCTCCGAAATTATATACGTATATATACCCACTTTGAAATCCAAAGCCTTGCCAAACGGCTTCTTAGGGCTGGCAAAACTCGAACTCCTCGCCAAGAATTGTTTTCTTTGAGGACTATGCACTTTATCCTCGTGGACGTAGTGGCAGCTGTTTCCGAAGTTGTCACAGTGGTTACCTTCCACTCACGTACAGCTGCGTTATCTTCGACGAGATTGAGCTGTGAGCCAAATGTTTATGGGTAGCTATAATTACTGAGCGGGAGGCTCACCTAACGGCCAGGTGGTATGGGGTTATTGTTCATAAGCTCGGCGCCATGTGCTGGAGGAATTTATGTGTTAGCTGAGCTACTGGGACTAGTACCCACTACTGGCGAAGGATATAAACGAGCATGGATTTGTTCGCTTTTATATAGTATACATATATATATATATATATATATATATACATATACGTTGTATATAGCAAAGCCGATGACGCGGTTAAATCCCGCTCGTTAACGCCACCGTGAATTTTGCATTTTTACGAGGCTAATCATCACGCCCAGAGCAGAGCTCATTCCCCCACAGTATCTCGATGAACTGTTCGTTGATTTTACACTCTTGTTCCCAGATCAATATCGGGAATTGCTTACGAACTGATGGTTTGAAATTACATTATCGAATCAGCTCTATCGATTGGCGAGGGCGATTACGAATTATCTGATATATACTGTTTATTGATATTTACGTATGAGACTAGGACGGATATTACGTACGGATATAACGTACATAAAATATTCAGAATGTACGAGGCGTTGTACGTTCGGCAAATGTTCCTTTACATTCCTAGTTCGTCGCGCGTAGTATCAAAATGCCGTACAAGTTCAGTGGCCTATGTTATGTTTATTCCTACCTTGGGAGATCTAAATGGCAGTTCTAACAGGACGACATGCTTGAATAGGAAACGTGAGACGGAAACTTTCAACGAGACTGCCTGAATGGTAATCGTAAATTAGGTATAGCGATCGTGAAAACTTTTGGTGTTTCGACATTTTCGTATTGGTATGGGGGCTCATACAATAGTCTCCTGCGGCAAATCAAACTGCGCCTTCTGCAGCTAATGTAGCCATTAAATTCCGTTCGTATCTTGACTTTCCGATATTAACGTTAATCACAACCACAACATAGCCTGGCTATGTGTACGTAAGGATACTGATTTTCTTGAATTTTAAGTCACCCTGATGAATAATATAGAGCGGACGAAAAGGGGTCCTGCTAATTAAATTATTAATTCAGGAATGTTGTCAGCCATGAGGAAATTGATTGTGATTGTCGAAAATGTCTCTTAACTATTGCTGAGAGAAAATATGTATATCGTCTCAGGCTTGACCCTTACAGTGGATATCTTTTTTAACCGCACTCAATGAGTATCCTCTGTATTGTTTATCCGATGTCTCTGTTTTCTCAGACAACAAGCAGATACGAGGCGGGAGGTATCGCGATGCGGAAATGAGGAACCTATGTGATTTGTTTCCGCAGTATAGAAAAACATAAATAGCCATTGTTATCCCGGTAATTCGACATGACTGAATTGTTCTCCTTATTTGTTTTTTTTTCAACTTCCTACTTGATGTTTCGTTCAATACTGTCGTCCGGTAGTATTTCCCCTTTAAACTCTACACCATACCCATAAACGATCCTTTTTTCCTTAAAAGGCACCTTCCAACGTTCTTCCTCTTCCCGCCATGAAGAATTTTATGGTATTTCCTGTTCGGAAAGTTTCACAGCGTCGAAACTCGGTACCGTGAAAATCGTCTTAACGTTACTTCCTGATAGTCTTTGGCCCTTGACGAGAAAGTTTTAGAGAACACAGGCGTCCCTGCCTTTGACGTAGGCGCGTAAGGTTGTCCCTCAGGAATCGCTCTAGCTGGATGAATAAGGGGTAACGTTAGTCCTAAGGGTGACAGTGAGTGTAGGGAGGCACGCAGCTGTGCAATTAGTACAATTGTCAGTGCTGCGACAGTTTGTCTACTTGGTTTCCGTAGCGTCTCTTATCAAAACGCCCGCCAGGTTTGCCTGTCCCGTACCATAATTAGTAAAGCGTAAACCTACCCCAAGACGAGTCTGGTTGGTGGTACCGTAGAGAGCGTCACTCCAGAGTTTCGTTAACGTTATCTATGTACAAGGACGGTATACACTGGAAGCTGACGAGACTACAAAAAAGGACAGCCAGAATAAAATGATTAAAATGTTTTGCCGTGTAGCTTAGCCTTACGATAATCTCGCGCACCCTTGTAAAATGCCATGCTACCTTGTAAACGCGTTAACGCGTCTTGTAACTTGACGTCTTAGCTTAGACTTTACTTTGGCAGTTTGCTCAAGTCGCGTATATATACTATCCAACTGAAGTACTTGAAGCTTAAGTAGGAGTAGGTAGAAGTATATCCAGTACTGCCATCCCAACCTAACCCTACCCTACCGTACTTAGCTATCATCTTATCAGACTACCAACCTACAGGGATATCATAGTAGATAGCATTTGTCCTGCAAAACTCACTCAGAACTTAGTACGACTTGTACAAGTAGAAAGTGGAGGATGGTGATATTCTCCAAGAAGATGGAAGGCTTTGTAAATGATTGAAGGGATTCAAATTAAGTCGGTGAATTGTCAATAATAGGTGGAGGAGACACAAAGACATATATCGTCAACCCTTCGTCGCGTAAGGATGGTCCGTGTATTTTTGTCGAAATAGTAGGCCGGCCGTTCTAGTGGGTAAGTTAAATAAAAGGGAAACATAATAAAGTTGCACCTAAGCGATAAATAGATGGTTATACATATTTTTGAATCGCTAGTTAATTGAGAATTTTTCATCTTGCGAATATAGATGTTATTTCTTCGATATGGGCGCAAACGACGAGCGTCATACAGGTTGAAGCCATATACTACAGGATCTCTATATAATTTCTATTTATTTCTTTAGAAGGATGTGAAATGTTTTTAGATTGAAAATAATCCCGTTTTACGAGCGGTAGCCTCATAAATTTTTTCGGTGCCATACCTACCCTATATAACCTACCCTTCCTATATACCCGTTCCTTCCCATTCGATCCTTCAAGATTCCTCCCTTATATTCTCCTCTGTCGCTTATTTCCCGAAAAACCTTACCCTACATTCCTTATACGTACTTACGCACCAATTCTTATATTCTTGGACCAGACGTAGTCCCTAACGCGATTCGCCAAGATTACATTTCTCTTGCCGATCCCACCTGCACTCGATAGTACTTGAATCTACGATCGATTCTCAGATATATGTATATATACTTATTCATCCAATAGACTATGATACAGCCCTCTCTCTCTCTCTCTCTCTCTTCCTCTCCAGTTTCTAGTTATGTCTATCTCACTCACTAGTACACCAGCATCCTCGACGTAGCCGAAGTACGAGGCTCCCTGTGTACATTGAGAGCGAAGCTTTAGTGAGATTTCGTCATCGGTAGGTTTGTATACGAGAGTTGCTAGCAGACAGCTCTCAATTCGTCCCAAAGCAATTCAGGGAACTCGCTCGATGAGTGGAAGCCAGAGGGACACGAGCGAACGACTCGAAGACAATGCAATTATTCGCAATTACCGCGTCCGTCCGCGGCGCGCAGAATTATCCCATTCTGTTTCCATTACTGGTCCTACCAGCCTGGGCCCCTTCTGTACATTCTATACTATTTCTGTATGTCTTGATGTACCTATAGCATAGATTACTATATACGTATCCTGGTACAGCTTGGTATTCGTAATAGAAGACAAAACCATATTTCCCACGGAACCAAGGGAGAAGTTAATAGAGTTTCCCTCTAGCTATCAAACGAGAACTTCGATTCTCGTTAACTCATCCTTTGAATTCTTCCCTCCATTTTTTCCTCTCTCTCTCTTTCTCTTTCTCTATCCATCGCATACTCCCTCTCACGATCTACCTAGTATCACTAGATTCATTCCCATCCACGTTTCACATGCGCAAAGGAACATCCCTTGTCACGTCTAGCGTCCTGACGTCCTTCTTCCTTTATTCACGAAAACAAGTTCGCCTTTCTAAATTTCCGAATCCCTGATAACTTTGTCCCGGGTTTTTGTTCGGAAAGAAATACTTCGCAAAAGTCCTCAGCGTATATATACCAAAAGGGAACACGGAAGTTTCGCAGAAACCGAAAAGTCGTTTAGTTTGTTAAAAATGGCTCCTCACTCACACTTGTTGGCAATCGTCGACCATAAGTTTAAAAATCGATCAACTATCCCTTCCTGTACAATCCCCTTTTTCCTTTAGCCCCGTTATTCTGCCTCTATATCTCTTGCTGCTTTTCTTCCTTCATACCTGTTTATCTCATTTACTTTCCAGAACATTCCTCCTTTATTTTACTTGTGTGTTAGCCAATCGCTCTCCAGGCTGGATATGCATAAAACTCATGGGAGTTATCCAGCATCTTAAAGACAAAAGGTCTATCAAATCTATACCTAATGCACCACGCACCTTGTTCCATCTCTCTCATCCATACTCCTTGACACTCTAAATATCTTCAAGTCTTCTCCGCGAGATCACACAGCAGCATCGACGGCTCTGAAAGAAAAATTCGTATCCATCAACCAGGCGTTATTACATATAAAAGGTGAAAGGGCATATACACAGAATTTTATTATTCTAGTGGAAAAACTTCTTTCTCACATTGTACAAAAACTTTGTTTTCTCATGAGATAACTCATCCCATGAAAGATTAACGTTGGGTACTCGGAGATTCATCTGTGTATACTGACTACGCTGATGTTACAAAGGAGAAAGGCCGGTCGACGAGCGACGCGGCACGAAATGCAATTACTGCCTATACCGCACACGTATGTTGGTTGACTATGTTGGTTACGTAGGTTATCTATCTTGTCTTTGGCGCGTCCCGCAGGACGCGAAAAGCACGCGTACGTAATTCCACATCAACCGACTACAATCCCATGTCCACGTCGCCCCATACGGTTCTGCCCTTTGGATTTTGCCCGTGTCCGTAGGTAAAGTGGTTTCAGAGTTGTTATGACATCGTTATCAACGCCGCGGTGCTAACGCCCCCTAGATGAAAGTGCAAACCCTTTAAATTTAGGGGAAAGACTGAAAAAGGTAGCCGGACATGAAATGGTTTTCTAACTTCGTGCAATTACCTAACCCTACTCCTACTGAGAGAAAGCGCCGTGTGATTTCATTCTTTTATTCTCTTTTTCTTAAAGGAATTTCAATTCCTTTATCG
>JARPRG010000595.1:62283-72941 GCA_031001745.1 Hartigia nigra | reverse complement strand
TCGTCGAGAAAATTAAGGTTTATGGGAGACTGAAGAAACACAGTAATCACAACAATCGTCTAGTATGAACAATTTGTTTCTGTAACTATCTCTTATTTCTATTATTTTCCTTTAGCTTTTCTCAATTTTGTCCACTTTTAGATTGCTTTCAGCTCTGGTTTTATTCCTTTCATTTTTTTTTAGTCTGATCTTAACTGTATTCTGTTTTCATTTTCAGAACCATACTCCTATATAACTATCTCTGCTGAGCAGACCTATATACGACTATATATGTGTATATAGTATAGGTATATTGTATACAGCACCCTTTTTCAAACCGATATTAACGAGATCCAGTTGTAAATTGAAAAATTAATATGAACTTTTATATAAAGTGCAACGGCGGCTGGCAACTTTTTCATAAGTCTCGGAATTTGCCTCAACGACGACGTTGCTTTTGCCGGTTGACAAAATCCGGAGGACATTTTAATAGATTGTCCGTGGGTTATACACGCCTCAGTGAATCGACCGGAGATAGCTCGGCGATAGCCAAAGTTACAAGAAAGTGAAATAGTTGACATTTCCTCCTTTACGATTCGTATATATTAATCATTTTAATCGGTACCATTGTACCCATTAAATTAATGATCTCTTGGTCCAATTCATCAACCCTCCCAATGATTACTAAAATTTATTCACTGTACGAGAATAAATCGTCCCTCGGAATACACTCTCACATATTAATATATTATTATATCTTAAATCAATAATAAACTCCATTCTCTCTTACTATATAAAATTAAACAACTATCTAATCGCTTCTGACAAAATAACATCCCCTTCGCGTTAACAGATTACGTAACGTAATGCAAGAAGTCGGAGCTATACAGTTTGAATTTACGTTTAGCACTTGTTACTATATCAACTAGATTTTTTTAGATACACAAAAAATAGACATACAATATAAAAGTTTATATGAGCATCCATTACCTGTATATCTATCCATATACTACTGGCCAAGTTCACTGCACCGATTATACCAACTCACAAACAATAAAACTACCCCCGTAAGCCGAGTACGACTCAACGAGTTCCTGAACTACTCACATACGTACCTATAATAAGTGAGTGGTAAACTGAACGGGCAGAAGGCTGAGTTAAGTTGGCATTGTTCTAATTTAATCATACATGCCAGGACCAACCAAGATACCAGCTCGCCGTGCAACCTAGTAGTAACAACCCTTCCACCATATATATATATATAGCTCTCGCCCACCCTTTTGGTAAACCGTATACCTTGACTACTCACCATTTTGCCCAGGGCGTACTCAACCTGACAGGGTGTATTTCCACGTGCGTGAAATTCGCGGGCTCAACGTAACATCATCCTTAAAATACCCGGATTCTCTCGACTAAGGCTTTCATCCTGTAAAAGTAATGTCCCACGAGGTACATAAGCAGCTATATATATATATATACATGTATAGGTACTATCACTCCTGATGACATCGTCTTCCTTGATACTTGCCATAAAGTGATAACAACAATCCCTTCTGTTTCCTCAATAGACTGACAAACACATAACGTCAAGCTACGTTATACTCTTTTCAATGCGTAGATTCGTGCGTCAAAATTACATGCGAAATTTATGGTTATGTCGAAAGTTATTTTGCTACCGGGAAAAATGTCTTATTTGGATACTTTGATATCTGCGCTATTAGATAAACAGTAATGATCCACTTTGTGAATGATGGATAATCATATAAATCCTTAGTAGTTGGTGAAAAGGAATTCGCGAATCCTTGAGATTATTCTCTTTGGAAATAGGTATAAGAGCAAGGTACTCAAGATTTAACAAACCCGATAACGAGAATCGCCTAGCTTAAGAGAATCTAGGAGTAAACGTTGAAAGCGACCTCCTTTACTCTACGCAACTCTCTCACTCTCTCTTTCTCTCTTTGCTCTCTCGCACAGATGCCGCACGATCACGAGTGGCAAAAATTAGCCAAGCTCCTTCCCCACAGGAAACTTTACTTAGACAGACTTCGAACTTCGCATGGTCATAAATTCTTCTAAATAGGGAAGAGGGTGAAGAGCGAAGCCAATAGATATACTAAGAGAGAGAGAGAGAGACCATTATCCAGAAAAGATCCATGAGTAGTAGACGCGTATCTACCTTACGTAGCTACGTGCGTCCTTTGTAGAATGAGAATTACGATTTGAAGCACGCCGTCGTCATTCTCGATCTGTAGTTAGCAGTTTCATGAAATTCTCGCATTGCTCACACAATACAAGAATGAAAGGAGCAACGAACGCAGACTTGTCTTGGAATCCAACAGTTCCACAGCGCAATATTATTATCGTCCGCTGCTATGCTCGAATTTCAAGGGAGATAATTTCTTGGAATGTTAAGACAGTAGAGTAGTAGTGAAGGAGGGGATGTTTCACAACCCTCCCTCGCCTTCTCCTTTCTCACTGTCTCTTTCTCCGTCTTCCTTCGTACCACCACTGTCTTTTACGTTGAACGAGGTTGCAATGCGAACGAGACACAGCCATTACGACATGCTAGAAGCCATGTGTATATACCTTCAGTAAGAGGAGAACGAAACTGGATCGAAAGAGGTTAGGAAACAAGGATGAACTGCTGGGGACGAAGATGCAGGAAATCACGTACTACAACTTCTCTTTGACGAGATGAAGACCAGACAAAACGTGCCGCTCTACCATCCACAAGTATCTTTTATTAGCGATTCGGAATACGATATCAAAGAGAGAAAATGGCTACGGATAATAAATGAGTTACAAGGTCTTCTTGCCGGGCGATAAATTCTTGCTTCTCTTTGTCGCTTACCCCACGGTTATGTTCTTATGTACAGAGAACGTATTCGCACGTAGTTAAATTTCCCTTCGACAAATTTGTTCGCTACTTTATCGAAGGGCCTTTCATTGCCTCCCTTGTTCTTCTTTCTTTTTTTTTTAACTGGCTTAACGTCGTCGTGCATTCTGGAAACGACAAACTCCATGGCAAAATTTTGTTTAATTATGGCTGCTTTTTGGATATCTTGCTACGACGCGTCCCAAGTTAATTGGAGGAGTCACAGGTTCCAGGAAATACCTGCTTGCTTGACTTGTTTTACTTCGTTACTCCATTCAGGATGATTGTTTGTTAGGTTTAGTTAGTTAGTTATAGTTCGGTTTGTTTCGTAGGGAGTCTCGACTCTAGTCAACCGGAATACAGTGGAAGTGAAATAGTGTGTTGTCCACATGTAGCCTATACAGGATTGATCGAACGCTTGCCCGCTCTATCTGTTTCAGCAACAACAGCAACAAGCTCAGCAGCAGCAACAGCAACAGCAGCAACAACAACAGCCGGCAAGTTCTCCCGGAAGCGGTAATGCTGGAAAGGGCAGTCCGTCGCCAGGGAATTCGTCGTCCCCTGGTGGCGGCGCCTCAACCAAATCCCAGACCGAACCTAAACCGGTCGAGTGCAATTTGTGCCATCGGAAATTTAAAAATATTCCGGCACTCAATGGTCATATGAGACTTCATGGCGGATACTTCAAGAAGGTAAGAGTCGCACTGACAAGCTTTCATACCGTTATTAGTATATATATATATATATTTAACCAATCAATATCACTGCCTGGGAGGGGGCGGAAGTGAATCGGAGGAAGGAAGATAATAATAAGGTCAGAACGAAAGAGATGTTACCTTCATCGAGATGGAAAGATCAGCATATCCGTCGAGTCGGGTTCGTTCGTCGCTGATTAAAAATGTCTTTAACGAATGCTTTTGCTGCCAGTTATAGAAAAGTGCTGAAAGGATCGTCCGGGAAAGTTTTCCTCTTCTATTCGATCGAGAGAAATACTTCGGAGGGTGACTATAGGTGGGTTGGACGAGTGGACTGCATTGGAGGGTGGCTGGTTAGTCGGGTGGACTGAATAGTGGGTGATTCCCGAACGAGAGTGGAATAGGGGGCCGGAGCAATGCTGAACGAGTACGACTACGGATGCTAGGATGGGCAACGAGATAGAAAGATAAGACGATGATCGAATCGAAATGAACCCATTAACAAGCTCTTTCATTGCGTCGCTAGTCTACTCGACCAATCCGAACGAACGTAGAAACTCGAGCAAACATTGTCTCGTCGAGCATTCTCCCCATTATGCAGATTGAATTCGACTGGTTACTAGGCATTGGAAACAAAACTAGCTACCCACGCGCCGTTCGCGAATCTGTCGACAAATTTAACGAGTATTAGCGAAATTATGGAAAAATTTCGATAGTCCTTCACGTTGAGTGGAGGCTGATGAATACAGCTAGCTCATTCTTTCATGAGATACGGCAGCTGATAGATATACGTGGTTTTATATCAAATATCTGTATAAACGTACATAACGCGTTGCTGCAAAATTTAAGCAAACAAGCTTTTAGTACATATTCATCGCTCTTTTCACTATATTTCGCCATTTTTCAAAGAGATTAAAGATCTCGTTTTCGTGTGAACATTTCCAATTTCGGTATACATGAGTCCGCGTCTCTCGGCGAATTTCTGATGGACGTTGCGAAAATGGGAAAAACACTATCACGACTATATCTGATATCTCATTGGCTTTGCCTAAAGAGGATACATACATTATTTTTCTGTTCAACTACACACAAGGAACGAGTATGGAAAATACAACTACCATCTCCGTAATACGCAATGGCGATTCGCGAAAATGTCAATTCTGCACATGACTATGCTTGAGAATTTAATACGCGTGTTGAATATATTCGCAAAATTATGACGCGACAAAAATAATATCGCGATACCAAAAATGAGAGAATCGGAAGTACGAAAGAGAAAAAAAATTCATCAAATACGCATATACAGTGAATACATATACATATATTCATATTACTACGCGTAACCAAATCCTGTATCCGCGTCTCTTCTACCTGCAGTCGACACGGTTCAAATTGATGAGTTGCTCCACGGATTTGCAATCAATTCTGCACATTAGCGGCTACGATCAATATTCATGACGCGAATGCCCCTTCAAAGACAGACTTCAATTTCGGACGTGATATATCTAACTTCGACGTAGGAAATTGAGGTTCGCGAATGATCTCGATTGGCGCTGCCCGCTATTAGCTTTAGATGACGAACGTCCGTGGCTGCTAAAGGGGATGCGTTACTCGCCGCTGATGAGGTAAATCCCCGCCCCCTCCCCCTTCCCTCCCACCCCCATACAACCCTTCATCGCTCTATGTCTCTCACAACTGGTATCTATACCACGTACACTACTGCGACACTTACGCTGCTTCGTAATTCACGTTGAAGACTGCTGTATGGCCAGAGATTCCATCACGAGATAATCGAATGGTGCCTCAATTAGTGTCGGTTAGTAATTAGCTGACGCGTGTTTCTCACGGACATATCAATTTCGCCGAACAGCTTCTAATCTGGGCCGATTCGTTGAACGTCACGGGCCTCGCGAATAGCTCCATATAGTATACATATACGCATGAAGTACAGTATACGAAAATTCAGCCTACTACCCCTAACCACGTATCGAATAACCCTTGAGAATTTATATTCTGTGTTTTGACTTTTTTTTTAAGGCAACTTGCCCCTGTATAGTCGTATAGGGCTGTGGGTAGTATAGCGTAGATATATGCTAAATTAAATCAGCATTGAGTAAGCGAATTCAGGAGTAAACAGAATCGTTTGGCTAAGATATAAAAAGCAGATCAGATTGTTCTTGTATGTGGACCTCCACTTGTCGTATGTTAGTGTCCAGTAGATAACCTGGACCATTATCAAAGTTTTTATATCAGTTGGTTACTGCGAGTGTGGCTATCTTAAGGATAAACCAACTCTTGGATATTACGTAGCTATGTCCAAAGACGTAACAGTTGTTATTACTTCTTGTTTCAGGACGCAGAGAACAAGAAGAGCGAAAAGAAGGAAGTGGTTGGACCACCCCTTCAGACAGCATCCGTGAGCGTAAGGGCTCTTATCGAGGAGAAAATTATCCAAAAACGGACAACCGGTATGTCTAAGTAAATTTTATTTTGTTTGTTTATATACTATGCTTAGTTAATGCTATCCGCGATAGACACCCAGGAATAGACAGTGTCTATTCTAGCGGAACATCTACGTAGGGTACCAACATAACATAGTTGATGCCTGCCTACCTACTTCTTGGAAAGTTACGAAACTTCAATAAAGCGCGCGGTTAAGAGCCTTGTTTAGCGCAAGAATCTCGCAAGATTTATGAGCCGCGTAATGCAAAATATTAGTCGTATTGTCCGCATCGTGGATGATAAATTGCATGAGAGAAAAAGAGATAGAGAAAGAAAAAGAGATTATTATAGCTCTCGTAAAGTAGGAATGAGAACCCCCCAGAGTGATTTACAACGAAAGTGGCTCATTCGTTAACGATTTATGAACAATCCGTAAGATCACAATGAAGAAATCGACGGGATCGAATTGATCGGCGGCGATAACCGTAGAGCCATGATTTCTCAAGGATGAACATTTTCCAGCATCACCCATTGGCTAACTCTATACGAAGATGGAGGAGTGGGGGGTACGCGCCTAGAAAGATTCACGACCTCGTCGGGTCATCGCGTTCGCTTTTGCAAAATCGTTTACGAGCCATTTAGCGGAAACATCAACGGCCATTATTTTTCCGATGCTGGTACCGCCTCCCGAAAGACCCGGCCAGATCAATAAATAATTTGCTACCAACGGCAAAGCCTCGAACGCGACGTGTTGCTGACAACGCAGCCACGCTACGTCCTATGTAGTGATTCTGTTTTTCTTTACTATCGTATATCATATACTATGTACCTACCATATCCTGAAATTGGAATAGAGCATAGTATGACTTATACATAAGGATACCAGTAAAATGTCGAATCTATCTGCTAGCCACAACGGAGCCTTCCTTTCCGCACAGCGGAAAAGAATATACACGATTCCTCGCTAAAATTGTAAGATAAATCTAATGAGGGACTAAATACGAACGGAAGTAGCTTAAAGCTTAGAATTCCTTTGGCAAATTGATTTCCTCCAATAGCTATACGGTCGAGTTCAACGGAAATTGCAGAGAATTGTATCGGCTTGTATTGCAGTATACTGCAGGTCGCCATACCATGCGTCATATCCTTCTCAACATGAATAATCAATTGCCTGGTATTTTATTGCTTTCTCGAATATCTTTAATCTCACTGATACATAACTCCGATATAGGGAGAGTATAGCGTGAAATATATGATAACGGAGAATCATCCCAGTTCTAGAAAGTTCCTTCCCTATCAATCAATCAGCATTTTCATACGTTTCAGCATGAATTTCTCATCTCCTCAATCGCACCTGTTACGAGCTTTACACGACCGTCTGGGAACGCACCCCTAAAACATATTTACATTTTAGAAAATGTCGCGGCAAAGGCCTCTAGTAATCCTTCACGCGCACCCTTACAATAGGGACCCATGAAATTTCTTTTTTCAAGAACCCGCTTCATCTCCCAAACCTCTTTGTCCTGAAATCCTCTGAGAGAGGTGACGAAAATGAATTTTGTTTTTGAACCGGCGTTCAATGTCTACTCTATTGTCGACGCGTCACTATTTTTATCGCGGAGGGTAATGAGAGTGAGGAGGTAGAAGAGGTATTACATTTATTTCCCGCTATTTGACTTGACGGCAAATGACATTGACGGAACAATTTGCAAGGCCACAATTAATAATTACACATTTTTTTTAATTCGCTGCAGCTTAACCACCGCTCGTCCCGACGTTGACCCGACGCTGGGCGACGTAACGTGAACAGCGAAAATCAAAGAGTATACAGAGAATATTAGAATACTTTTTTTACACTCTATACAGAATTATCCACATCCAACACACCAGCTGAAGTTGGCCGCAAATCGATGATTCCATCAATCAGAGCAGTGTGGCATCACAAAAAAAAAGTGAAAGACAACTTCATAACATTATTAAGATCATGAACTTCACGTTCTATCATTTGTTTAACGAGCTCACACTGTCTCCATTAATAGAATCGTTCATTCGCGTTCAATTTCAGCTAGTGCGTTTGCTGTGGATAACCCTGTGTATGACAGTATGTATGTATATAGTCACTAGCAGAAAGACGCTTGAGATGAATTCGACGATCATCTAATAATTAAAGAGGTTGCTGGTAGACAGTTAAGATTAAACAGCCGGATGTAGAGTTGGAAAATTGAAAGGTTTAGTAAGGGTAAAAGCCTTTATTATCGTGAACTTAACAAAAAAAAATACTGATCGATTCCTCCGATTTTCCTCTTTGGGAATTTTCATCGACGACGACGTCGTGATTTGCGATTAGCGTGCGATTTTAAATTGGGTACCGGGCGATGTCGTACTCCACTCAAGGAGGTGTCTGGATAAATCGCTTTTCTTACTTAATCCCTACTGCAAATCACTTTTTTTTTTATATTCCACGACTTCAGTAATCTCAGTCGTACCTTATTATCCGTATCTCTCGAGCAGATAGGTTGAACGAATTAAGTTTTGATTAGATTTTCAGCACGCCTAGCTCTCGCGCCAATTAGCGCACTACAAGGAAGTCAAAGAGAATCGAGCGAAGCATAACGCGTAATATGAAATGGGAGTAAGAATTCATATCTGCCTGTCAGGACGGAACGAAGACCAAGGGATGAGAAGATTCTTTTGTTCTGACACAGCAATCAGTGGATCTCCCTTTTCGTTCCCACCCTATCAGCAGTTTCTCCACGTGCTCATATTTTCCTCCCCATCCCGTAACCTGTCGATGTTTATTCCACTGTCTAACTTTACGCGCTTTGACGTACTGATTGAAAAGTGAACGAATCCATCGTTCACCAGACTGGCAGAGCTTGTCGGCTGGCTGTACGCTCGTTCGTTTTTGAAGCATTCACGGCAAATGAGCAATTTAATTTGAAATTTTAAATCACATGACAACCTCTTGAGCAGCTAATGGCGATTTGCTGTTAATTTTTATTGAATTCCTGTACCACCACGCCCTATACTTTGGTACTAGAGTTATATTATTTATCTCACTTTTACTATACTCTTCCCCTCTCTCTCTCTCTCTCTTATTTGTATCCTTGTTCCAGTCGTCCATTCTGTTCTTGCTTTTGATCTATCTATTCTATATCTTCTACTCGTGTATTTTTTATTGTACTTCATGACTGTCACAGTGCACATTGTCTTCGAATTTCCAATTACCGTATAATCAAATGTTCATTAACGCTGGGAATTTACTAATTTTACGAATTGAAAGATAATGCGTATACACGTCCCTGTGATTAGGATTAGAAATTTTGTTATCATACAAATATTATAAAAGTCATCATTTTTCTAAACAATGTTGGATTACATGTATCGCTTAGCATATAAATAGGTTAAAATGTAATTTACGTGTATTTATCGTACTGGGTATTAGTATTCTGTAAATGGCGCTTATTGACAGTTTTACCCGGTTTAAATGCAATTAATTTATTTATCCGTGTATAACGAATACTGTTTTTCTGCTGATCCGTAGCAACAGACGCTAATACCACACAACCACGTACGAATGCGAATGCGTTTACTACACAAAACGATGGCACATCACACGCAGTTGGTAAAACGAATTTTGCCGTTCCCGCCCCACCGCCATTGGCAGCTGGAGAGAAAGTACGAAGGCATTCGGATAGTGAGCATTTTCGACAACCGAACGTCACTATGGCCAATCACGCTGCAGTACAAAAACAGTTACAAGAAGCTCAAACGCAAGCACAGGCGCAAGCACTTGCCGATATGATTTTAAAGGCAAGTCATTGATGCGTTATATTTTATTTTCGAATATACTTAAATATTAAGTAAAAAAAAATTGGATTTGTGATTGAAATAAATTTGTTTTCACACTTCAGGGTACTACCAAAATGGCTGTGAAGAGGGCGACCTCCGATCCTGGTCAACGAGTTCAGTTGACTTATCAGTCGCCTGTACAGTCTACGACGAATGAACAACAACAAAATCAATCGCAAGCTCAGACAACACCTGTAGTCACGGAGAGCTTCACGATGACGGGATATTCGGAAGATGGTGGATACTTTAGTCCCAGCTTGCAGGATGAAGTCTTTCAACAAGTCACCGCAGTTCCTGATAGCGTTCTTCTGCATGCAACGCAATTGGATTCGATACAGGTAAAATGAATATATCCTTACAAATTGTGCGAAATGAAATGTATTTTTTAGGTACATTAAAAGAAGTCGTAGTTTATATATATTACGTTTCAAAATGTACGGATCCCTACGATACTCTTTCTTCTATTTTTCTCTTATAACAGTAAAAAATCACTAAGGCATATATATAACAAGAATATTATAAAATGCCAGAATAACTGGCTCTTTTAGATGCTTTGATGTCCTAATTAGTCTGTGCCGTTATAAAATTCACGTCGCAGGTAGAAAACGTTTTAGTTTCAATTACGTCGACGTAGATAGTACTGTTAAATCTAATAAAGGAAACTATCTACATAGTTAGCACAGGGAACAACTGCTACTTTTCGGATATGCAGAAAACCCCGAGGTTTTCTGTCTATTGTGTGGAGCAGTGTTAGTAGTAGTGAAACTAGTCACATGAATACTAGTAGTAGTAGTAGTAGTAGTAGTAGTAGTAGT
>JARPRG010000595.1:7704-56146 GCA_031001745.1 Hartigia nigra | reverse complement strand
CAGCAACAACAACAACACCAGCAACAACAACAGAGCAACGCATCGGCACAAGCACAAGACTATCAGCAACAGCTATCGACGACCAACAGCGCCGATTCGAACGCGCACAACGCGACTCACTTATGGCACAATCCAACGAGACTCAGGCCACCATAGGAGACTCAATTAGCTATACTTAAGTTACCTTAACGAAGGCTGTAACAGTACGGTAAGAGAAGTGATATCACGTGACGAGGTTAGGAAATAATTCGAAAATTTCCGAACTCCAAATCGTGTTCCTTAGTAAGATACTCCTCTGGCGAAGTTACGCAAAGTCGATGATATTCGCGGCGAACTACGTCCGACGTATTCTCAGAGTTCTTGAGAGTTTATTATCTTTTCCCTGTTTTCTTCTCTTTTTCTTTTCTTTGGTATCTTGTATAAACGTGACCAGGAAGCAAAGTGGGGTTCGCGAGTTCGTAAAGGCCTAAGATGTGCCGAGCAATCGACTGTTAGGAAAGGTTACGTAACCTCCTTCGACTAATGTAAATTCTGCACAATGAATTTAAATTTGTAATCTAAGGGAAGAATGCGTGTTAAGCACTTTTTGAACGTCTAGGACAAAACTCTGTTAGGGCGATACAGAGGACAGGGTAATTATTTAATGCGACGAACGGTAGGGAAATAATACGAATTTTCCACGTTCGGTTGAACTTGCTCGTTTCGAGATTGAAATGCGCACGGGCGTCTGGTTTTCCTTCTTTTTTTTTTCTTAATAAAAAAAGAACAAAGGAAGGAAGAACCCTAAAGCACCATGACGATCCGTTCGATCGATGTGCTATACGAGACTATAAAAAGTCTATCGAGGTATATGGCCTAAGAAATGCATTGCGCGTAGTCGTGTGATAATAGCGCAATATTAATACGAGTGACAGATGTGCGCAGTGCATACGCGAATTATTGAAAACGGCGAAAGAGGAAAGTGAAAGCTCGCTGTAAATAAGCGACGCCGCCATAATCGACGACGACTGCGACTTTGGAAGTGGAGGAATATATAATAATATTAATTGTACACACGAGAAGTTCCCAGACTATGCCAGAAGACATTAACTGTTACCTGTTGCGTCTTTCCTCGTATTAGGAGTTTAGGTTCTTTCCTTTACCTTTATTTCTCTTATTCGTCATCGTTCCTCTCTCTTTTTTCTTCTTCCCTCATCTTCTTTCGATCCACCGTTATCCGTAACTGATCACGAAGCGCGCGACCAATCGTCGGACAATGTACTTCGCTATAAGACAAATTCAACGAGGAATTCTGAAAAATGAAATGAAAACTTTTATCGTATTAATTAAAGAAGTGTAAGCTCGTAACGTTTCTACGAATTTCCGTATTAAATACGTTTCTCTTATTGCTTCCAATCTCGCACTGACGCACATTCAAGACATGGTCGAGCGATTCGCAATTGGGATGGTCGGTACGTAAAATACCACTTCTTGTACGTTTATTCTACATATATTACTTAGTTCATTAAATACTTAAATGTAATTGAGAAAGGATAGGTAAGCGGTATTCGCACACGCATAGATTTGTTGAGAGACCCGATTTTCGTTACCTCTATTATTACTTAACACATTGATGATATTTGATTGAATAGAATTTTAATATATATATTGATGTAACTTATAATATTATTTCTAGATTAGACAATTAGTTCTCTAAGAACATTGTTCAAGTTTCACTACGCAGGTATTCGGCGCCACCGACACTGGATGTAATATAACGATTATACATATATACATACATATACATATATATATATATATAATATATATACACGTGCATACAGGAATATACTATATTCATACACTCTTACTCACAGAGGACACAGAGACACAAACTAGATAAAATCGCTCCATAAAACATTACTTAATTAATGCGATCACTAAATTACTACGTGTACATAATAACGTGTACATGACTGTACATATACATAAGTGTCTGTATGTACAATTGAGAAAAAGGATTTTACGCGAATTAAGTAGCATAGGTTTTAGGTTGTTCTAGAAGGGATCTTATATATACTAGGTATATACACTTGGCTTGGTTTTCTACCTTACTAAGGCCCTACGTGGCGAGACTCTTGCAAAAACAATGTCGAGTAGATACGATTTTTTATTGTGAGTGACACTCTCTTTTCTCTCTTCATTCATTTGTATTTTCCAATGGGATACCAAGACGATGTTTCTTATATACAGGGAGGTATCCTAAATAATAAACGGTTCATAGTCGTTCGCGTTTTGAAGAAAGTTGCCTCACTATAAATGATGAAAAATCGTCGTTGTATGATAGCTTGATTTTTATTGATCGTAAAGAAATTCAGTTCACAATCCCAAAGTACGTAATTCGGATGAAGTCTTCGCTCAAAATTTTCATCATTAAAAACTTTGCATCACTTTCATTGCTGATGTCGATATATAGGAGCATCCTTATTAAACATAGAAGGAAAAAAAAATGAAAAAAGAAAACTTTTTATATTTCAGAGAAGGAGATACGATTTTTATCTTTGCATCTTTGCTAGCTCAATTCTAAGATATATTTTAACAATACTTTTTACACGGTGTTAAACGAATAAAAATACATTAATGTATATCCCAGTTTCCTTTAAAGAAACTCTAAATTGTTATTCAAGAGGTTTGCCAATCGTAGACGCTATAACTCTATCCTAAAATATTGTTATTCATTGTTAACGCTCTTCTTCTTATTAACTTTTACCATTAAAATAAATCACGCTGTATATTTTAACATTTCGATCTTTTCTCGACTTGTACACAAGCGGGAGTGACCGGACACTGTTTCAAACGATCTATGAATATCTACTCCGAACGATCTTTATTGTTAATTATTTAAATCTTCGACAGACTCGAACGTTCAAAAGGTAGAGGTCAAAGTTTTATAAAAACAATTTATTATCTCTCTATAATTGAGCAAGAATTTTGTTTTCTCTTCTGAAACTTTCGTCCTCTTCCTGCAGCTAGTCTTTCAATACGCTTCGTTTCTAAAGATTGTCCCAAAATTTTACACGAAAAGAAAATCTAAAACTGATAAATCAAATGGTCCGGCCACACGAGATACATACGTCTATTATTGTAACGTTCATTTACAGGTTCGCAAACACAGGTAAATGAGTACGAACGAGAACGATAATTATGTAAAAATTAAATTTACAGAAATAACGAGATCTGCATTTTTTGGCTAACATTTGTTTTATTTAAACGCAAATTTCTTAAAGTTATCAAATCTTTAGAATCCCTGTATTTTTTTCAATCGAAAAAGGTAACAACCAACGTTACATCCAATTAAACAATTGTGGAGACAAGTTTTGTTAGATCGTTAGGGGTACAGATGAAAAACGAATACTCCCTTCTCCATCAATTAACTTTATTCAGATTACTTGGTAATTAATTTTCGTCTCACGATCGTACTCCTTCACGCCTACAATTTTATATAAAGACGACGCGGGATTCAGTGAATTCTGTGTAACAGCCTCCAGCGCAATTTGGAAATGTCGTAGCGCCTAATGATCAATCTATTGTACTATAAATAAGATTTTAGAACTTCGAATCATAAAGGTTAGTTTATTTAAGGAGTTTAAATTGTTATGGACTCCGGTCTAAAGGGAACGACGAAGTTATATAGATCGAATGCAACAAAATTAGCAGACATATCATTTAAGACAATACACTTGTTACAGAAACTAAGTTTCTACTAATATAATTACTATTGTACGTAATCTAAGTCTTGAACAGACTTACAATTAGAGAATCAGGGGCATCGGGGTAGCTAGCGATTAAAAATGATGAACATAAGCGATTTTACCAGTCGCCTGTTTCGAGTCCGGAAAACGATAACATCACCGCCATTAATATCGGGCCCTGCTATTATTAATTAAATCAAAATTTCCTCATCGCGTTCCGCCCACTACTACTCGCAACAAATCAAAACTCACTTAACTCACAATCAGTTATCAACTCGTTATTCGTACAATTATAGAAAGATATCGGTCCATCCGTTATATCTTATCCGCGATCGCGATAACTCATCTTGGTCTTTCACTATTGATTTGATCTTGGATTCGCTAGAATTTAACTTTCCCACGCTCCTCTATAGGATGATTCTTATTGTAAGAGAAAAGCGTACGTATTCTTGACTCGAAGTAGTAATAGCGTGGCAATTATCACGCGGCGAATCGCTGGAGGCTGTCTGCTCAGAAAAGCGGAGCAGGAATAATTAACGAAGCAATGAAACAGTAACGAAGATACGCATGAATTGTACAAACGAGTCCCTCCACGTCACAGAAACAAAAAAGTAACGATATATATATATACGGAGAATATATATATATATATATATATAACAAGATGATAAATATGTGATGTATTTAAATGGTATGTGGTATATGGTATTACATATTTGTACATAGGCGGACCCGTGCCATCAACTAGTGAGTTGTACCGATATTGTACTGACACTGAGCGAAGATCGATCAAAAAACCGGTTTACTGGATATCGAACAGAGATCGACGAATTCTTTATTATATTGATTGATTTATTTATTATTATTACTGCATAACTGACAAAACATTTATTTTTATAAATCGTATTGAGACACAAGATATATCGTTGATTTGATATAAGTATATTTATAAAGGTCTTTATATTATATTACAGACGCATTTTTCAAGTAAGAAAGTCGTTTGATTTTATCGAATTTTACACAGCAAACTTTACGAGTCATTAAGCGCACGATCGTCCATCTCTGATCAATATCCAATGGTTTCAGTACTTTACCAAGATTGAACAAAAAGTAAATAAATAACGAGAAAAGTACACGAGTTGACATCCTGAAGCGAGTCGTGATATTGAGTGATGCTACGATAATATTCGATGACTGTCAGGAATCATGATTGAATATCGCAATCAATTTATTTTAATTAACGACAATACCTTGTAACGTATTAATTAATTACACCCAGTGTTTTTATCGCGTGTTAGCATTCTCGTAAACGAACATTTCCTGCTTCGACTTAAATGCAAGGTTCGATATATCTATTCATACTGTCTCATTCGGATTTTACGAAAAAAAAAAATATATATTCTTCATCTTCGCAATTACGTCTATTAAGGTAGAATTACGTAGCGAACGCATTAACGCTCTACGTAAAATATACAGGCACTCAAAGACATACTTACACAGCGAAGAAATTTCAACAGTCGAAACAATCGGAACGAGATTTATAGTGACATCGCCAAAAAAAATGAAACCAAAAAAAGAAGTAAATAAAAAGAACGAAAAACCACATTAAACGAATGGCGAAACTTCGACCGTGACAAAGATATATTGGTACAACTCGATGAAGAAAGTGTAGCGTGGTTATACACCTGAGGAATGTGCTCAAAATACTGTATTAAAGAGAAAAAAAGTCTACTAAAGAATCATCAACGTTTATGCAAAATTACTCTTAACGAAAGAAAAAAAATTATTATGGATTATCGATATTGTAATCTATTGTCCTCTTACCTATTACCTACTTTAATGTCTATCTCTATACACCAGCATGGTTCTTTATACTCTTCTATTTGATGTTACACTATTCTCTATTAACTTTTACTATTAAACTTATTGTTAATAGCATTTTTAATGTAATAGAACTTGGCCAGCTGTAGCGTAGCCTACCGGATACGTCATCGCGTCAAGTTGCATATTAGGAATCAACTACTCGCTATATTTAATAGCAAGAATAAATTTCGATTCTCATTATAGAAAGAGAGAGAGAGAGAGAATGAGAGTGAAAGAGAGAGAGGGAGAGAGGGAGAGAGGGAGAGAGAACAAGAACGTTCTTTTCGAACCACTTGTTTCACAATTACACAATACACGATGACATGAACACCAAATTTTTCATAAACTTCCATGCGCACACTTATCACAACGCATGCCAAGAATGCTCAAAATTCCTAAAAAAAAAAAAAAATGAATATACTGTATTTCTCGCGCATTCCTTTGACACTAAAATTCTCATAAATAATAATTTCACGCAAGAGACCCATAACGACGAATTGTATCACACTTTTTTTTTTAACGTCATAATTGTTCTGTTCTTTCGTAAACTTTCCTTATTTTATCGTTACGCAATAATTACCAACAGAGGGACTGGTCTTCGGCTGTAGCAATACCTAGTATGACGTAACGTTACAATGTCATTCTTTGCGCGCCTCTCTGCTCAACTAGTTCTTATTACCAATAATGTACTTACACGTTAGACATTGTTTCGTGCGAATTAGAATCTTGTTGTAGCGTATCACTCACTAACCCAATCGCGTTAGTCTTTTTGCTCAATAAAAAGAGAGAGAGAGAGAGAGAGAGGGAAAGTAAGGGCCGTAAATCGGAAAGGCAGAAACGTAGAGTTTAAAATCAGCAGAGAGCAGGACACCGAGACTGGTATATCAATGAAACGTTAATTAACTCGAAGGACAAAACTTACAATGTAAATCGCTCAAATGTCGGTGCCATAAGCAATATGGACAATATAATATTAATTGTTTTAATAACTGTGCGGTAATCTACAGCTGGCCCAAGAAACGTTTCCTCTTAAGAATTCGATTATGCATTACAGTTATCTGTTCAAAAAAAAAGAAAAGTCACCTCCCACCTACAACCTCCTCACTCCACTTCGTGTACGATCGATCACTGTAAGCTCTTTCGCGTGTCCCTCGCCAAAACCTTGGACAAATATTCTGTTGCCAATTCCCAATAACGCCTTGCGGAGTGAACATGCGAGAACGTTAATTAACGAGCCTCTATTATACCTATGTCTAATGTAAGTTCTAATCAACTATGTGCCATTCTACACTAACGTTATCGTTCAATCGATCGAAAGGTTCGTACGTATATGCATATGCTTATCCGTCATCTATCATTAACGTCGCGATCATCCATCTTCTTGTACCTGCTTTCTCGTCATCGGATAGACCAGCGTTTTTTTCCTTTAGGAACCAGCTTGCTTTTTGTCATCATCAATCATGATAAACCAGTGAGAGTCAGAAAGAGCTATTGAACTTTTTCCATATTTTTTTTTTGATGGAAAACTGTAATGCGTAAAATCACTTTTACACACCATTGAGTCAATTCGAAGCGCGACGTGGTCTCGAGTTTGCCGAGTGTTATTGATACGTGTGAATGGCCTAAAGAAAGGAAAAAAAAGGAAAGAAAAAAAAATCGTAAATTCACGCAAGTCGTAAATTCTTCTCGCGTACCATCAACTGTTATTTCTAGGAGGCCTCCTAAACCCCGTGACAACCGCGATTACTCGTCGTGACGTTGTTATTGACGTTAGTGACGGAGAAAGAGAGAACGACAGTATTCGAAGGAAAATTTTAAACAAAAAGTTACAAAATGCATAGCAGATTCGAAAGGATGAACTACCCCAAGTCGGGCCAATTAGGCGCGAGAATATATATATATATATATATATTAGACGAAAGATATGGCAAAGTTCACGAAATCTCTGAAATGCGTAAAAAAAAAAGTAGGAGAGTCATTGCATGCGCGATTATCGTGAGCAACGCTACAGATGCTTGCGTCGGGTGTGCGCGTGCGCGCGTGCTATCTCAAAGAAAATCAAACGGCTTAGCTAGGGCAACGAGCATCAGTGCATCAGTATTATATTTAAAGCAAAAGGAATACTTGTACATTAAATTAATAATAAAATAATTATATATTGCGTATAGATACATACCACTTTATTTAATATATACATATTGAATATATCGATGCGATATATATATATAGTCACAGATAAAAGGTATAAGGAATATAACTGAGTACGTATAGAGAGTAAAAGGGAACGGAGTACTTCGAAACTTGCTACGTAAAAACTCGATGTTATTTGTTAATAAGACATGCTTCTCTGATTTGTGAGTGTCGGGGCTTCGGTACATTTATTAAATATCCTTATACGCGGTAAAATGACGTCGTCGATGATAATACATTATATATATATGCCCATTGCGTCGAGCCGGTTTCGTGCTACGTGTTAAATTCGATCCACGATCTTTAACGATCTGAAACCGATCTCGAACTTGGTTTTTTCCAGGTCGCTGAAAAAAATTTCATACGAGCCCCAATGTGGCTTGATAAAAAGACATTAACGAAAACGATGTATAACATTGAGACAAACGCGGCAACAATTGGACGAGTAATCATTTTCAAATTAAAATTATATACTTACGTCCCAGATAAACCACCAATACCACTACACCAGCATCACAGCGCTATTATTAACATCTTCTCGCCCCTCCTCCCCCCGCCCCCCTTCCGAAACTCGTCATTATTAAGTAATCGATAATATCCCCACCCATGATAGCCTCGCGAATGCAAAAAGAATCACCGTAAATTGATGAACGATACTATAAAGGAAAAGGAGAAAAAAAGTTTTAATACTCGGATGTAATAAATAATCTAACCGTCGTTTATAAATGTATGTATAAGATAAATACTGAATATATAAATGAATAAAAATATATATATATTATTACGGCAATGCATACATAGTATATATATGTATGATGATATATATATATGACTATTTTCTTCTATGAATATTGTGAGTGACTGGTGCGTGTTACTTCAATCTACGTTTGAAGGCGTGCTGCGATCGGTATGACCCGCGAGTTATGGCAAAAATACGTTATACCGATATCAAGGAAAGATCGACGTTAGGTACGACGTTCAAATTAACGAAATGCATTTGACAACATTTTTCTACTCGCGCCACACTGAAACTCTGTCATCTCGCCGCCGGTCTCCACTCACTCGATCACCCTCGCCCTGAAAAAAGAAGAAGCGATTTACATAGGAAAATATACGCGGACAGCTTGACAATTGTCCCGTCGTAATGTCCCTGTCGCGATAGCAGTGCGTCTTATAACGTTAGCTATTCTCTGACACCGAGCTATACGAAAATAAGTGAATGACAAAAGAGGTGAAACGGGATGGAGGTAGTGATGGGAGAGGAATTATAAGAGAAAGTGGAACGGGAAGAGTGCGAGAGAAAGGGGGGATTGGGAGGGAAAGATTGGAAATGAAAAGAAATGAATAAATAATAATAATGAAATATGATGTGGAAGCCAAGTGCCTTGTGTTCCGGTAACTAATCGTTGACTTTTACCTACGATATTAAAGAAAAGAGGAAATGGAAAAAAAAACGAAACGAACCACGAGATGTAAAACTTGCCAAAACCCAAAAAAAAAGTACTTAATTAATGAAACGAACGAAATCACTGCGTATGAGATATGTTTTTTAACAAAAGAATAATAATTTCAATCGCGAGCACGCCACGATGAATAAACAAAATGCGGATTGTTTTAAAAATTCTAAACGGTACCGATCATATGCGTATGGTGATCCGTACGCTGTTATAGCGTTTCTTTCGGGTTTACAGTACAATTTAATCGAGGATATTTCATCGTTTGGTAAACGTCACTTCACTACCATATTTTTGCCATGATTTGCAGTGTTTGCGCTCGCGCCTTTTTTTTTTGTTAACAAAAATATCCACACGAGTCTAAACGATCCGTTGCACTTGAATCAATCTTCAAAATCTCATGGTCATGTATATTTCCATTTTTCCCATTATAAATGCAAGAATTAAAAAAAATCGTCACATAATCCTATAGGAATAATAGTGCAGTGCCAAAAGAAAAGAATTTGCGTGACGTGTACCTAAAGGCACCCTAACGCGTAACGCTCGTACATAAGCGTACGTAGCCTCGCATCCTTCGGCGTGTCTTCAGATTAACCGTTCATCGATCCTCGCGATCCGATCCTGACGATCACTCATTGTTCGGTCCAACGGCATTCGAGAAAGAATTGATTTGACTTTGCAATTCATCTTTTTGTCTGACCAGTATGGACGGAACAAAAATATATTATATATATAGATTACGAGGATTATAGTTTACAATAACCATAGCGATCGGCAATATTTCTGCCAGATCCATTTATAAACTATAATCCCGATCGATCGATAAATTAATCCCAATCAAACTAATTACATGAAGTGTTTGCGAGACGCGAGTGTCTTCTGTTGCACAGCGTGATAAGAATGTATAATTCGCACGTTTCCGTAATACCAACCCACCCCTTCTCGATAGGCCAGCCTATTTGCCAAAATTCCAATGAAACTTCTAAGATCATCTTGAAATGATTTAAAAAAATAATGTCAGTCGTTATTCCGGTAGCAGCGATGGATGTAGGACACACATACGCGTACTGCAGACCCCATGGGGTCTTTTTCATTCAAAACAAAAATCGTTTGATGTTGTGATAAATCTAGATGAAACAAAAAAAAATTAATAATAAGATACACGAAAAATAATGGGAAACTCGAATGTGTTTTTTCTAATGGTTCTATATTAATATCTTCTAATTATTATTAGCTATCTCTACAAGGAATTGATGTACATAATAGGATTCTGTAGCTAGTAAGGAATGTGAAGACCGATGATCGGTGATCCTGCACCCATGATATATCGTGATTCGCGCGGCGGAAACTATAGCCTATACATGTAATTGTATAATTGTAATGGCTGTGCGTAAAGTGTGTGGGATGCTTCGCTATCCTCGACTAAAAAGCTTTGACGAGTTTTAAAAAAAAATGGTAGCCTGGCATCTCAATAAAAACCCGACGACGGTTCGATGTAGCACATAAGTAAAGAAGAAAAAAAAAAAAAGGAGTAACAACCGGCACTTGTCTCATGGGTGCAAAATAAATGGATGAAAAAGACCCTAAACTGACAATCCTCTAGTTAAAAGAACCGAGAAAAAAAAGAAGTTGAAGGGAGAAAGAATAGAAAACAAAAGCGGTTACAGTATGTCTCCGAGTATGAATGCACACGGAAAGTATTAATCTCTAAGTAAACAAAAAAAGTAGAGCGCCCGGATTTAAATAGTCCGACTTAAGATATTTTCTCGTCATCCATCTAGAAGTACTGTTTATCCATTTGTAAGTGGTTGTGAGTGACTAGTTGAATGAGACTGTATACGTGTTCGTTTGCGTGTGCATGAGCAAAGAGGAGGGAAGTGAGGGTGAAATGAAATTTGGCATAAATTTCCAAAATATTTGGAAACAAAGGGAAAAAAATGTATGAAAATTTTTCTTTTAAAATATGTCATAAATGTTTACCCTCACTTCTTGGGCCTTGTCAGCTTTTTGAATTGCGTCTTTCTCGTATCCCTGATGAGACTATGAAAATGCTTTATTTACTACGTGACGTGATTTCTACGACTGTCTCGTGCGTAATGCAGCCAATCGGACGTTTTTTGGCGAATATTAATGGCGGGTTTAATATAGTAGCGTTATCGCGTCGGGAGAGATATGCGATAATTCGTTTCGAGTACATCCACCCGTGAGAGAATAAACTCCTATAGACGAATTCCCATAAGCTCGATAGATTCGACGCATTACAATTTGTCAGTACGAGCCTGCCGGGCGAATCAATCCTGCGTACAACAAATCTAGTTTAATTGTACTGTTAAGTGTGATTTTACGAATATATTATTATTACGCTAATTGTAATAATAGTTTATTAATTGTGTATAAATAATTAATGAAATAATTATCGACAATTACACTATACCTACCTAAGCACAATCACTTGTAAGATTGGAAAGTGTTGAGAAGTGTGGGGAGTCAGGGAGGGGGCAGGGAGGAAATAAGACAGACTAGAAAGGCGAATGACACTCATCCGCAAATTTTCTTAATTCACTATCAATATAGTAATTGCATTTTTTTTATCGTCCTTCGATATTCGTGACTTTTAGCATGCATCATAAGTACATTATATCGTGTTTCTATGAAAGCTCTGCATTTTAATCGTGAAAAATAGAATTTTTTTTCGATTTTTCACTATGCACGATTTCGTTAATGATTTTTAGTAAAAAACAATATTTCGCAATGTCAAAAAATTAAAATAGTGTTGTATAGAGTGATAAAAATTTTCATATTCAACGGTCGAAAGTGCTATGCATCTCGCTGTTAAATGATCGTCTATGGAATCGAGGTAAGCGCGGGAGAATGTATAGATTCAACATTCATTAAGACGCATAATGACATTTAACAATAAAAACTGTGCCAATCCATGCGAATTGGACCGAATAATCAAATTGTTCAATAAAATTGTCGCGATCACGTAGATTGAACGAGAACACTCGAGAGATTACAGTGACGTTGAAAGAGAGAGAGAGAAAGAAATGAAAATAAGATAATAGTGTGAATACGAAAGACAAATTTGGGAGTCGGGAGGGACGCGTCGTAAAAAAATTGCAATGAAGAACGGCATTGGATAATTATAAATTATATTTATTTTCTATAGCCCGCGAAGAGAGCTAACCTCTTTTAAATGGTACAATTTAAAAAAAATGGCGCTACGACGCCCACAATGGCGAACGTGTAGTATGCAATAATACATGTATAAAAAGCATGGATTTTATATGTGTCATACTCATACATGAAAATAGTACCCTCTAAGTGTGGGTATTAAACTAATCGAAATAACCTATACTATATACATAAACACCGTTTGTTGTACCCGTATCAAGACCCATCGAGATCGCTCGGATACCTGAAATGATTACGAAGTCATCTTTCTTTCTTATCTCTATTATTATAATCGTATATAGCGACAATCACGCAAAAGAATTGCCAAACTCTACAAAAGATACATTTTATACGTTCTTTTATCATATTCGTAAGAGATAATGTCTTGTTTTCAATTTTCAATTACTTGTTTTCCCGTCCGCGAGGGAAAAGTTATTATTTGAAGTAAAACAAATATGGCCTTGATAATCGAATTCGCATAACTTTTATTTTCCCATTTAAAACGAAACACTTCAAATAATAATCATTTCATAAGAAAGGGATCTCGATGGATAACGCTATTCGTTGAATGCGTACTGTTGCAGTTATATGTCAATGAGCATATGCAGAAGTGTACGTAAAGCACAAATGCAAAACCAGAACTTATGGTGAGTAAAATACAGATGGCGCGGATAGAACGCACGTGCATTTCCGCACACGTTATACCAATTGTTTTTACTATTGGTAATATGTTCTTGCACCTAGTGTAAGGTGTGGCCTGGTACATTTTCGACTGGCAATTTTTCCTACAGCCATCAAATGTAATGTGGTGCAGAGTTACACTCAGAGTTACACGTGTAGCATGGGGCTACACGTATCTTACACCGGTGCAAGAAAATTCGGCTATCAAAAATACCCTAGCTGTACTCGTACGCACTGAACGAATGTCATATATCCGTTAAAATGTAAAAAAAAAAAGATGAAACCCATAAACCTTTATTGTATTGTACTTTAAACATGAACAAAACATGGCTGCAGCTCTAAATCAAAATGATCATCTAGAAAGAAAACCTACTGAAAGCCATGCCTCCGCACGGTATTTCAGTAAGATATTTCAGAGTACATAATTAATTTAAGAGACTAAACCAGTATTAAGTAAAGGAATTAAACAAAAATAGGAGACAGAGGAAGAAAAAAAAAAGGTTAAATTTACGTAGAATGAAGTTATGTACTTGTTAAGCAAACTTTTTCGGGGAGGGGAGTTGACGAGAGGGAGAAGGTGGGCGGATGAGATACCGTTGAATTTCATTAGTCAAAGTAATTGATAAATCACAATTAATAATAATAACTCGTAGAAGACTCTTTAGAGGGCTGGACAATATTTTCTTACGGGACGATAACTACTACCTTTTTCTGTACATTCCCAGTGTAAATAATGCGTGTTAAAGCTATACATATTTTTGTGTATTGTGAAAGATACCTATATACTTTGTATTTATCCAAGGACGTTCGGGGTTAATAGGACGAGAGTAAGTGGGATGGAAAGGTAAAAAAATTTATATAAATTTAATATATACCTATAGAGGGTCGATGTTAATTGTTCGGTGTTAAGCAATTGAAGTGTGTTTATCTCAAAAGCCATTACGTATAGAAACGAGTTTCTCTGCTTAAAAAAAAATCACAATATAAACTTTCTGTCCAGCCCTACTCGAAACGCGCGTACGCACAGATACGCAGATACGGATTGTACACTCACGTACTATTGAAACGTTTGTTCTCCCGTAGCATAAAATGTATTTTGATACTAATGATACCGCGAATCCAATTAAACCAGTACCATACAGATTCGTTTCTCGTTGAACGAGGGAGAAATGTCTGACATATCAAAAGAAAAAAAAAAAACTAATAACAAGAGAAAGCTTCTCCTGAGATTAAAAAAAAAAATATTACTACATAAAAAAAATAATACTACTACCCTTCCGCTCAACACGGATAATACAAAAGAAAAATGAAAGAGAAGTGAATCTTTTGAAAAGTTTTAACGATGGAATTTTAACGAAATTGAACAAAAATTCGAAATGTTAGACACTAGAATTTTAGCATCCGGCGATGGCAACATCTTCCAAAGTCCTTTGGGCTCCTCGTTGCTGGCGCTTTAACTTATCTATTTAAAACATTTTCAATTCAGATCTAACACTGTCGTTGTATTACAAATTTTTGAAAATTCAAAGGTTCTCGAAAGTTTTTACTGTTGCGTCCCTGTGCATGTTACTTTATGTCGCCACTGATCTGTAGTCCCGTGGGGACTTGGTTGGCGCGAACCATTAATAGACTATCAATGCGACCAACATTATCCCGATTTGAAATTCTGATAATTAATCATCATCCCCCGTGACTATCTCTCTCCGCGTATATCGGCAATGCTAAATCATATGTTAATCGGTAGCCTAATATCTAATTATTGCAATTGGGTACCGGCATACCTAATGAAGCTTATTGATCCCGTAATGAGACTTGCATTAGGGCATTCAGGGAAAGAAGAATTTCGATGTCGCATATTTAATGGAAAGGGAAATCACGTTTACGTAGCCATACGAGAGTGGGAAAGAGAACATGAAAGGGTAAAGAAAAAACAATAAGAGAATCCAGAATGAGAGAAAGTGCATTAGAGTGAAAGTAGAAGAGAAAGATTGCAAGAACGGGATAAAAAATAATGAACGAGATGAGAGAATGTGTAGTGTACCTATAATAAATGGTACCTATAATAAATGGTACCTATAATAATGGTACCTACCTGTAACTAGGTAAAGATGATCGGCATCTTTTTTTTCTTTGTAACTGCGTATATGTAACCGTGCGTAAATCGACAGATTCGCTTAGCAAATAATTCAAAATTTCGCAAATCACTTATCTACCCGTGGAATCGTAAAAAATAAAACATTGCTACAATTTTGAATTCGTGCGGCAAATTGTCACAAGTAAATGTACGTGCGAATTTGAAATGTGTGCTTTGTTCCTTCTTCTTCTTTATTAACACGTCAACTGCGGCAATTCTATAGTAGAGGTAAAGTTACATTGTATGATGCCGGTTCCCAGGGAGCGACGCCGCGTTTAACATGTTAACCCCCATTAAATACATACAAATACGACTACACCAGTTTTCTCGATAGCTCTCTCGAAAGGATAATAGTATTAACAATTATTCAATGTCGAAAAATTCTTTTACAAGTATGAATGTACCGAAAGTCCAAGTAACAGATAAATTGATGAGCCCAAAGTAAGATGAAAGAAAGTGCGACAGTTACGTAGACAGAAAATAACAAAGGACACTGGCACACGATCTGTGCGCCGCTGAGACGAGTATCAAGGAAGTAAAGAAAGCCATGACAGTAATTATTAAAAAATGATAGAGGAAAATGCGAGGATTTAAAAAGCATAGATGCCTGTCCCAAAGAACGAATAGAATCCCTTTTACCTACCCGATGTCGTTGACGATGAATTTAAAAATGTTTGTACCGGGGTCCGAGCACGAAGCACAATTTCAAAAAGAGAAAATATCAACGGGTCGTGCGAGACGTGGAAAGCGAGAATTCAAAGAATTAAATCAAACAAAAGACATTTCGTCGTGAATCCGTGCGCGCTTCGTTGACGAAAATACGTGCACTTCGCAAATACGTAAACGCAGATGCTGTTCGCTAGAGCAAGGATACGTACATATAACAGTACAATGATAGACAAAAGTTTGTAAGATATGGAATACGCTCTGGTAAAGTTCACTTAATAGTAGTACGGCAAAGACAATGTAAATGTATGAAGAGTTTTTTTGTTTGTTTTTTATCCCCCCCCCCCCCCTCGCCGCCACTTCACACCCTGTTTGCAACAGGATAAAAGTAACCTTTGCCAAAAGAAATCATCCCCATTTCTAATCCCTTCGCGTTCCCTCTTAACAATGCATTCGAGCAACCCTTAGTTCTCATCCTAATTGACGAGTGTATAAAATGATATCATGTAATTAATACCGATTAATATATTACAGAATAAAAAAAAAAGATTGATTGTGAGTCATTTAAATAATTGTTATATGTATTTTCTATATATTATGGTAATAACTAATACGATGATATATATTGAGATGACATTACGGTACTATTAACTAAGTGTAGCATTTTAGGTAAGCGAAGATACGAGATATAAGATGAAATATTGAAGTTGGATTGTTCTAGTCCAATTTTTTTTCTGTAAATCTCAAAGCGAATTGCGGGTGCACGCTAAACGAAAGACGTTCACGCTCGAGACGACGAGCCTGCGCATCCATCCGAAACTTTTTAAAAACGCGATGGTGCGTTCTTTAATTAAACGGCGCTATCGTTTCGAGTGTACGCCGTTGATTGCAAAAAAAGAATACTGAGTGAAAAAATCGATGTGGAATTTGCAAAAAGAAGTAATGTATTTTCTCACTCCCACAGCGAGGTGAATGTTCATCGCTACATCTTATTTGGAACGAAACCTAAATATATTATATTATATAAAATTACTGTATAATTGTAACGAAAATTGTTTTTCAAACGATGTGGTATTTTTATTGTAGATATTATTATATAACAAATAAAATCATGATTCATTGTACATTATGCTAGTCTATTTAATACACCGCGCTATGATTTTTTCAAAAAATTTAATTACAAAAAATGTTAAACAGAACCTCGAGGACCAATTAATATCGAAGACATAAATTGTAATAGAGGTTCTTGGGGGTCAAATGAGTTTCTAATCTCGGTTCTTATTAGAACCTCAAGGCTGCGAAACGAGACGTAAGCGTAGTCCCGAGGTTCAAATGAGTTCTATTTCACTCGGTCTTTCTTTATCCAAAAATCTTATGAGCCTAGTAAACCTCGATACAATGTTGAGGTTTGAATGAGGTCCATATTTTCCAGTCGGGTAATAGCCCCAGAATGAAAGACGACAGCGTAAGAGAGAGTGAGAAAAACTGAAACGGGTGAAAAGAGATAATATTATACAGTAATAAAATATAGAAAAGAAAAAGAGAATGAGGAAGATGACGAAAGAAGTAAAAGAAATAAAATCAGGAAATAATTAGAAAAGAACTACGTAAGGAAAGGGTGAACAAAAATTGGAAGTGATGGTATAGGAAAAGGTACAATGAGGAATTTGGATAAGAGAGAATATAGATATGGGACGAATGAATAATACTAAAATAAAGCAGAATAAAAAATGAAGGAAAAGATTGCGAAATGGTGGCTACTCCGCCCATTTCCATGGGATCGTCCCACTCCTCAAGGGAGCTACAACCCTTCCGAAGTTCAACAGAGGACCATGTTTTTCGGATCGAGGAAAATACCGCCGAGTCCTAAAACTACCAAGCTCAAAACTCGGTGGATAAACGTCAGGAACGAAAGGAAGTCGGAATGAGTGACAAGAAAGACGCAAAAGGTAAGTTAAACACAAAAGGCCGATCCCTAGTCCAGAACTCCATAAAAAGGTGCCCCCAAATACCTATACTACATGTGAAGCTGACCCAGGAACACAAGTACATACAATACTTTGCTCAGAGTCAACAGACTACGCCACACGACCTCTCGTTAGCTCATAGAATCAGCTTCACCCACACCAGTACTCAAGGATCAACAACGTCTTGGAGCATTTCCGGCAAAGCAAACAAAGCATACTACAAAGGCGAAAGACCTGGGTTCGATCCATTGTACCAAAGACCATGTTGCGGCCACAACTTGAACCCGACCCACGGAACAAGCTCAGCGGATAAGGCAGAAGGACAACAGCCGACATTACGGTCTACGTGTGTACTATTCGAATAAATATGCTCAACCTGACAAAAGAAATAAAAAGAATAAAAGGAAAAAGAGTGAAACAAGAAGACCGAAACGTTGAAAGAAAGAGATATTTAAGCATAAAAGTAAAAAAGGAAAAAATTACGCATATAAAGGAATAAAGAAATAAAAAAAAAGAAAGAAATAAGAAAGTAAAGAAATGATGAAATAGATAAAGAAAACAAAGGAGGAAGGAATGGAATGGATAAGACGGGAGCATCCAAGAGTCCGATAAAGAAACCGGCCCGTGGAAGAATGTGAGCTACTAGCCTGTGCACGCATTTATATAGCTCGCCACTCGTCGGATATTCGCCGGCAAATGCTCGTTTTTACCCTGTCGGTAAATTTTTTAATTTCAAATATTATACTAATCTCTTTCAACTTCTACGTGTTTCCGGTCGTAATTCTTGATGTCCAGATGTTCATACCCGTATTTCCTGGTGGCTACATGTTCTTCGTCCTAGTTTCTGATGTTTGTCATTTGTCCGACCTGCTAAAGAATGTATTGTCTGTCTTTGTGCACATTCTAATTCCTCAGCGCCATAGAAAATTTTAAACCAAAAAATCCTAACGGTGAGATGGCATAGTAGGTGAATATGAACATGTCATAATTGTATAAAAATTTCGATATCAGTAATTGCCTTCAACGTTTTATTAGAGTTGTGAGTATAACATTTTTCTTAATACTAAAACAATTCCTATACGGAAAACGAATCTAGTGAATAAAAATAATGTGATGATTAGAATTCACGATTTCAGGTGGCAATAGTTTGAACTTTTTTTTCTAATCAGATTTATAATTATTTTTTAAGTTAAAGATTTGTTTACAAATATTTTTAAAACTACATATATCTTCATAACGTACTCGCTGTTATTACTGCCACGTACTCGTCAGTGGTTATAAGCGATTCGAGAGAAAATTAAAGTTATCGCCGCCTGAAAACGCCTAATATGGGATATGTACTTTCTTTATTTGGGTGTAAATAGACAGAAGATCAATAACTGAAATCAGCAAATACTTCATCTAAATCGAGTATCATTACTGCTACTGTACATGACTTAAAAAATAATTCATTTTTCCCCTGTTTCCCTGCCCTACTGGTGTCTACTGTCGCAGTTTAGATAGTTATTCTTTGTTTTCTTTATCTTAATCATTTTGATGATTTTCATCACGATTACCAATATCCATGTCAATTTGCACCTGGATTCTCATATCCATGGCGACAAAAGCTACTACAATTAGTGCAGGAAGTCTAAATCGTGATGCCCAGCCTAATTTTAGCATAAAAATTAAAGCACGATGAAGAGGTCCACCGTTACCCAGAAATACGTGTGCTGACATCTCGTAGACGAATGCTGGTACCTCCAGTCGTTCTTCTTCGTATAGAACTAGCGCTGTTTTCACCTTCCTCCCGCAAATGAAAGCTTTATAACCTCGAGTTCTTGAATCATTGCTACACATCAAAGATGCAATAAGATATTTCGTGTCACGAATAAAATTGAAGAAATACCATAATGCTAACAGGTTCAAGACATCACCTACCTCGAGGATGCACTTGCGTCACTTTTAGAAGATTACAACGATTATTTTGACATGCAACACAAATGTAAACCACTGTGTCAGACAGTAGAAACGCAATAATACGACCTATGGAAATACTGAAGTAAACAGAAGCAACCACATTACCGACAACAATTTACCATCATATAGATCTCTATATTATCTACAGTTGGTAGACTTATATTGACTCAATCATCATTGTATGGCGTAACATTCACTATAAAAGAAATAGTATACTGATAATAAACAGCAGTACAACGCGATTATACAAACCATGAACATCTCTTTCGAAGGAAAACGTATTTTGGTGACCGGTGCCGGTCAAGGTCAGTTTTTAAAAGATTTAGAATTAAAAAATTCTACAATTTGATTTCAAAGCTAAAGATTTTCTCTATTACATTAATAGGTTAACAGTTACTTTATACTATACTCAATTTCTTTCAAATGTATTTTACACTCCGAAATTTTAGGTATCGGTAGAAATTTGGCCCTTCGTCTAGCAAAGTATGGAGCGACGGTAATAGCACTTTCAAGAACCAAAAGGCACTTGGACACTCTAGTTCAAGAGGATCCTAGGATCTTGTCGGTGGCTGTTGATCTACGTGACTGGGACGCCAGTAGAAAGGCCGTACAGAATGTCCTTCCTATAGATCTTCTGGTAAACAATGCAGCAGTTGCCACGTTATCACCATTCCTAGATGTGAAACCGGAAGACGTGGACCTACTAATGGATGTGAACGTAAAAGCAATCATAAACGTCTCTCAGATCGTGGCAAAGAATATAATAGAGAGAAAATGTGGTGGAAGCATTGTGAACATCTCGTCACAAGCCAGTAAGGCAGCATTGAAAGATCACACAGTCTACTGTACTTCCAAGGGTGCTGTAGACATGTTAACAAAGTAAGTTATTAACATTAACGTCATCTGCAGAGATTATTGTAAAACTCATATCTTTCTTCCAGGGTCATGGCTTTAGAATTGGGACCACACAATATTCGGGTGAACACAGTAAATCCCACAGTAGTCCTCACGGAAATGGGTCGCCTGGGCTGGAGTGATCCTGAGAAAGCTCAGTCGATGATAAGTAAAATTCCTCTGGGTAGATTCGCTGGTAAGTCTAGGAGCGTAATAAATACGTTCGAAATTACGGGGAACGTAGAAAAGTAATAGATTACGATAACAGTGCGATTATGACATCGTAAACAGTGATAACATGTAGGACAGTTCATCACTAAAAGTGTGATTGTGACAGTAATAGAAACATGCGTTAGCAAGGAAAAATAACATTTTGTAATAATCAGTGTGCTTTCTATTATTTCAGAAGTGGATGAAGTTGTGGACGCAATTGTCTACTTGCTCAGCGATAGGAGCAGCATGGTCAATGGCGTCAATTTAGTGGTTGATGGCGGATTTGTTGCAGCATAGAGCGAAGTGTAATGATTAAAAATCAAGGGAATAATTAAAATTGTACAATCGTTAAATATTCAGCTGATAACGTGTAAAATCTAACAAACATGTAAATATTTTGTTTCTCCATTCTTTCTATTTCTCTTCTTTTCACCATCATTGTTTATTGCACGTTCATCGAGTTCTTCTTTCTTGGATATTGGTTGTACGTATATTCTGTGTAAGAATCTTTTGTAAGAATTGTCATTAGGTCACTGTTGCAGTTATGCTATATACATAAAACACATTAAGGGATTGGATCAGTAACAGTTATAAGAGCTAAAACAGAAAAAAAAAATGGAAATTCACAATAAAAATGATTTGATCATATCCAAAGAATTATACTTCAGCAGATACGTATTCCTGTATTTTTTAAGGATTATTTTTTGCGCTTTCTGGCAATTTCTCACGCATTCATACCATAACCACCTCCAGTTCTTCGAGTCTTTTATAGAAAAGATTTTTTCTTCTTTTCTAAAATTTACACATACTATGATTGTGCAGTAATAGATAAAAAAAAAAGAGATAAGAAACGAATCTATATTAATCTTTCGAGTGTGATTACCATCAATCACCCTGAATTTGCTACAGCGAATATATTGAAGTGAAGGACGTAGAGTCGAATAAAGCAAAAACGTCTAATAAATATTCCCTTAATACTGCTTAGTTTTTAAAAATACTAAACAATATTTGCCAATCAATGGGACGCGAATGTTTACTGCATAATCACGCCTATCAACCAATCGGATTGAGTAAACAAAAAGTGTGCGACATTCGCACTACGTTAATTAATATAAATTGTTAAATAATTACAAAACATTGTATTCGCGAGATCACTATGAATAGACTATTTTTTGCTTCATTTTCCTGCACACATATCATCTCAATCTGCATACCTATGAAGCTCCAATTCAATCAGTAACAAAAAAGTATACAGGCTTTGTGTCTCTACGTCTAATTCCTTTTCTTCATTTCTTCAATTTTTTTAGCATCAACTTTTTTTGTTCCCAATCCTCATTTATCTTTCTCGTCGTTCCGCTTTCTTCGCGTACATACTTTTCAGCACTCTCTCTCTCTCTGTCTCTCTCAAACACACGTGACACACACACGCACTATTTCTCTTTCTCACATCATCGACTTCCGTGGTACATCCTGCTTTATTATATAACTCCTTACTTGATTTTATAATAATTGTATATACATATACAAACCGTTCAACTCGATACAGCGATTATACATCTAAAACACTTGCTCACGAATTGTTCATCGTGATACACGTATACACACATACACGCATGCACGCACTGGAGCAAAATTACAATAATCTTTTATCATTCTCCCAATAAACGCTCTTTATGCACTTTGTCAGTTTCCATCTTTTTTTTTTCTTATTTTAGAATTCCTCGCACATCCTTAATTCATTCCTATGATAGGCCGATAAGGCTCTCGTACCTGGGCAAGTTTGCATTTTTGCACATTTCTGGATACATTCAGACAAGCGCACGGACGAGTCGCATATAACAAAAGCGCTTTTCATTAAAAATATAAAAGAAAACAAAAAAGAACAAATTGTCATGTTGAATGATGAAGGAATTATATAACAAAGAAAGTCGTCTTATTTAATCTACTTTCACACATCTAGCGCGAGGAATTTATTTACTGAATAAACATCATTTCATTTTTCATTATTTTTGTTCTCCTCTTATTCGTTTACTCGATCCTCTTCGAATTTATACTCGAAGACGCGCGTCCACTCCAGACGGAAAATTCTCCTATCGCTTTATTACGCTCGTTAAATTAATATTTATATGATAGCTTATTTATGTTTTAACGAATTTACGCAAGTTTCTTTGTCTCCATCGTGACTGCGACGCATATCAACAAAAAGAACCATTTTGCATGACAAGCTGTGCGTGTGGCGAGGATACCATGTAAAACGAAGAAGAGTAATGATGATTAATGTTAAAAAAAACTATAGAAGTATCTAATGCGAGTACAGGAAAACGCGCGCTGCAACGCGTTTTGGCAGTGTCATCACATACGGATTAGCAAGTGAATTGGCAAGAGTGGAAATCTGATATAGGTGGAAGTAAATCCATTATTAAACAAAAAAAATCATGGAAACCGATCATTAGATCTCTTCCTATTGGAAGGACAGGTAGAAGATTTAATGGGAAACAATAAAAAAAAAACTAGGTTCTAATCAAAATGTCGAGATAAGGAAATGTTGTAAAGGGTGCGAATTGCGTGGCGCGAAAAGATTATTTTCAAATCTCGAGAAGACTCGCTCGGGTGCCGCTCGTACAGTTTACGCATTTCAGAATTTTTCTTCTATTCACTTTAAAGCGCAACCACATATAACAACGCAGTGGTACCTATTAAAAAAGAATAGTAAAAAAAGATACAGAACAAGAGACAAAGAAGTAAAAAGAAAACGAAAATACATAGAAGAAACACGTGTCGGTATAATATATTTATATATAACTGTTTTATCACGTTTTGTTATTTTTTTTGTTTCTCATTAATGTATAATTGCATCATTACTTTAGTTTATTTTATACAAGACGGGATCGTGAGTCAGGTACAAGAAGGCCAACAACTTCCAGGATACTATTATCCAATCCACTAGGTAAGTAGATCAACCTTCGTTACCAGAACCCAGAGTACAACCACCTGGAGAAATTGCTCCACAAGTTACCCTGACTATGGCCACCGCAGCCCAGGTTCACATACTGAACTTATTTATCCTAGTCCTATGAACTTATTGTACATGTGCACCGGTTGTCAGATTTGCCAAGGGTCACTTCGAGGCTGTCAACAATGATTCACTGGAGTCAACATAATCATCCTCATATATCATCAACCTTTCGTTCAACTAATTTTTTCCCTAAACTTTGAAGTTTTTCTTCTTCCTTTTAAAATCCTGTCTTGCACGCTCTCCCGGTCTTGGTATGATACAACAGATGCGCATAATTACTCATCTTCACAAAGTCAGACAATCACTCATTCTCGTACATATACACACGCAGACCCACGCTCTAACAACAACTGTCTAGTCTCTGGTGAATGATCAGCGTCGTATAAAAAAGGCAAACTGTCATAACGGTGGATGAAGATTGCAATTTTTTGCTCTTTCTCTCTCTTTCTTGAGGTTTCAATTAACCTGCCATTCAATAATGGCAGTACGATCGTTGTAAACACTGTCGTGTCAAATACTCAATCCAAATTACCTCTTCATTCAGTCGAACTTTTCTTCACGATTAAATTTGTCTTTCTCTCTTTCATTTTTCATAAAACAATCTTAGGTTTCCCAACGTCAACGATTCGTTACAAATAACGGTAGCAGTACGCACGCGTGCAAAAAATTTGAATTCGAAATAAATTCACGCCAGCACGTAGGGCGGGAGAGATTTAAAAAATTTTACAAAACCACATTCCACATCCTCCAGTCTCTTAATCTACCCATTCCACGTGGTTCTAGCAAAGCCCACCTGCTGCATCTACTCTCAGCGTCGATCCATCGATAATATTCAAAGGATAATGAGTCCTTCCTTATTATAGTCATCACTTTTGTAATCTTCATCGTTATAATCATCATCATAATAATCATTATTATCGATATCTAATCATGATCACAATCATCGTCCTGGCCCTCTACGTCGTCTTCGTCCTTCTCGTGAGATAAAGCAGGTTACTTGCGTGCTTGACGACTGCTCGGTGGCAACGTAGACGTGGAGTGTCGGTTGGCCGTGACCCCTGATGAACTCTGATGGTTGTTGGCTTGCTGCTGATTCACTTGTTGTGTTGAACGCTTGCCCGCCTGACCACCAGCGGCGGTAGGGCCATTGCCGTCGCATTGGCGCTTCCAAAACAAAAGACACACAAAGAGCGACATTAGCGTGCCACCGTCCCTCTCTAATGTTCATTTCTAGAATTCTTGTGTGTCTTTGCCATTGTTTTCGTATCACATTTCTCTTGTATTTAACAACACTTGAACAAGAGCGGAAGGAAGACACGCAAGATAGTCCATCCATTCGTATCGTCTGGGTCCTCTACCGTGGCACAAGATTTTCCATGTACAGATTATTAATTCCTTCCCAATTCCTAATACATTATCCCGCCCATAATCCCACCCACAAATAATTTTAATTCATCTATAACACATCCCTTGGAGAGGATACTCTTATTGGCTTGTTTTTGTGCTTTTTTGTCGGTTTTGTGTTTTGGTTGCGAGCGCGGGTGAATTCTGTTTTTATTATTTTTGTTCCTGGGGTTCTCACCTCCCGGCTCTGCATATTTTTTTGTTCTATTTTCGGATGCGCTTTCGTTTTAGAGTCCGCGCTCGCGTATCGCGACCTAGCTCATTTTTTCCCTAGATTTCGGTTACCTGCAAATACAATGGAGAACATTTCATGGAGTGCTAACAAGAGTTTTCTGGTCTAAAGGGCGGCTTCAAGTATTTGAAAAAAGGGGAACAAAGAATTGCCGCGCGATATGTTTCGTGCAATTAGCCGCCATATGGATAGAATAGATTATATATCGGTAGTAACACATTACAGGATTGGTTATAATAATTCTCTGTGTATTTTTTATCCCCTTCCCTCTCACTCTCTCTTCCTTCCTTTGTTTCCAAAGAATAACACAGAGAATTATTGAATCCTTTCGTCTAAAATAAAGTAACAATGCTATTACCCAACGCCAATTAAGTGCACGGCCAGAGTAACATGCTTTTCTTCAACCAGATGGTGCAACAGTATCATAACAAAGATAAAATCCCAACGAAAGACCCTCTCACCTAATCAAATAATACTAGATAGACAAATATAATGAAGAAGGTGAATAACCAGCACCCTGGACCAAAAAATCCCACAAGCAATTACAGTGTCGTGAGTTGTGTTCTCGGAAGATTTTTTTCGTTTTTTTTTTTCTTTAGCTTTCTTGGAAATGAGTAAGAAAAAAAAATTAAAACCAAAATCAGAATTAGTAGCAGTAACCGTGCCACGGTATTGCGACATCAGTTGGTAAGACAGTAACGTCTGGACACTATAAGCCATTACTAAATTAATCGTTAAATCAAGTCGTTCCGATTTATTCGTAGAACGTAGTTGCAGTTACAATTTCAATGTTCTGTATTAGGTTGTCCAAATCCGGTTTTCAGTTGCAGCTGCAGGTCACGTCCCAGTCCGCGTCCATGCTTCGTGTCCCAGTTCATTCTACCGATATCAGTTAGGCAGTCTGCGTGTTTTCAGTCCGTTCTCATCCATCGTTAAATACCCTATTCTCAAATATGTATACCCAGAGCATAGACACCATTTTTCATTCTACCATTCACGATTAGAGGGACGCGGGGGAGCGGGGGTGGGGTGGGGGGGGGGGGAGAGTTGGTGGGTAGACTCAGAGAGATACGCGGGCACGTCCTAATCTTACAGAAGACTACGAAGCAACTCACTTGGACCTCGGTGGCATCTCCCCGGCAGCTGCGGCCGCAGCTGCATTCACGCGATGCAACCGCATGCTCACTCTTCGTTCCTGCCCGCCGGTACCCGAGGCTGAAATATCATAAAATTTTTTAATAATTAGATATATATATATATATATAGATACTTTCAAAAATAAGAAATAATTATATCATACAGTCAATGCATATATAAAACTATTTACGTTCATTTTTCAATGTTACTATCGATTTTCTTTTTTATTAATGCTAATAAGTATAATTTTTTGTTGTTATTTATTGTTAGTATCTGCAGTTGCTTACGGTTAGTATCTAAATATATATTTGGATATAAAAAATGAATAAAAATTCTGACACAAAGAAAGATTACACGATGAATGCTTTAGTTCTTGAAAATATTGTTCTGACGAAGTAATAATTCTGTTCCTTTGAAATTCTTTTGCTTGTACCAGAATTTTTGTATACTTTGGCACGATGCGAAAAAGCTATTTGCTAACTACCATTACGTAAATAATTCTACTGGAATGAGTGATTAATAAAATAAAATGTCATAATATCTCACAATTGAATCTTTCAAATGAAATAAGGTTGAATATGCTGATAATGATTAATAGTCAAAGATGAATGTAAAGACGTGTGAAAATGATATTAAATTATCTATCTGTCGAGCGTGACGTACGAATGAGTAATGATAAGGAGAGTAAAATAGTCAGAAAAACGAATAGAGAAATCAAAAAATTCAAGATAGAGAACATAATTAGGATGATTGTCAGAATCAGCAAAAACTTCTGAACAGCGTCGCACAAGCTACTTATATTTTATTCTCAATTATCCCCGTGTATCAAAAAAAAAAAAAGGAAAAAAATTCATATATCTTTCCCAAAAGCCGTTTTTCCATTCAAGCCAAAGTGAGACGAAAATTTTTCCAAAAATAAGGATCGGCATTGCGAGACAATGTCATGTTTGGTGTGTGTGTATAGAATAAATAAAAAAACCAGTCCTTGAATGGAAAAACATTTATTTCTACTTTCATTTCATAATAATAAAAAACAGACAGATTACAATGCAGTGATTCGCGAGGAACGCTAACAAACAAATTCATTCGAGGAGGGATGAAAGTGTGAGAAAAAAGAACCAGGAAGAAGAGTGAAGATGAAAATAACGATGGAGGAGAAGAGAAAACAGTGAAAGAACAAGAACGATATCGCGTATATGAAGTTCCTCAAAATTATTGAATGGCAAAAGAACGATGATAACGATGACGTTGATGACCCTTGGATGACGTTAAAGTCCCTGATAAGAATCTACATAAAAAAAATGTATATCCACGATGCAAATTGCGCATAATAACATCGTGTATGTATGTATGCTACATATAAATATGAGCGTGTTCGCATAAGATTATAATAAATTGATTTATGTGTGGCAGTCGTATATACCTAGTCAAAAAATTATTAAAAAAAAAAAGAACAGGTATAAAGTGTTCTAAAAAATATCGAAAAAGACATGAGGAACATCACGAGTTTGCTTTTTTTTTATCTAAAAGCGGCACGAGCAAATGAACTTGCGTATATATATACTTGTTTTCTTAATTTTATTTATTACTTCGAAATCGAGTGGGAACGTCAATATTATTATTATTCATATTATTATTATCACTACCTATTAAAGAGGTCAGTCTCCAATGTAATATGCTCAGTCTAAAAATTCCGTTGTACAAAATAATAGGGGTGCAACGGGAGGCAGAGGGGCGTTTTCTAGAATTCCCGTAATTGGAAACAACGATAGGAAAAGGGGATAGTGATGGGGCGGGAAAGGAATAATAAAAGTATAAACGAAAGGGATACAAAATAAAAATGGTTAAAGTATGATTCGAGGACGCGATCTGTGTTGTGTAATCTTATATAATTTTATTGTTGTTCCTTCCGCCCTTTGTATATTGTTTTGCGTTTGCTTTTGAAATCCCTTTTTCACCGTGTGACGTCTTTCTATGGTATATTATCCTAATCGTATGGACGGGAAATGTGGATACCCGCGATGAGTCCTAAGTGGCTTGAATCTTTAAGTTTTCAAAGAGCCTATGCCATTTTCGATTCCGATTACCTGAGAAGAGAACAAAATTCGTACTCTTTTCGGCTCAAACCCTCAAGTTGCGAGGAAGATGAATCAGCCTTAAATGCATAGACAGTAGAGAGCAGATAAAAGAGTCAGAGAGAGAGAGAGAGAAAGAATCAAGAAAATAAAGTAAACAAAAAGAGAAAGGGTAATAGAGGACAGAAAGGTAAAAAAAAGGTTTACGTCGTTACGTTCTCTAATCGTATGTACACATATGCTGCACCCTTCTAAAGATAGTTTACGCGTATCTCTCTGTTATGTATAAAATAGTAAGTGTGCGTGAGCGCGCGCGTGTATCTGCTAATTAATTATAGTTTGGTATTGCGACGTATTGAAGATGAACGTCCTAGCTTATTAACGCTATTATATAAGATGACGCCGGGAGAAACACTGGAACTTATCTTCTCGAAATCCAAAAAAAAAAAAAGAAAGAATAGAAAAAAACAATCGATTATATATCGAGTGAGATAATCACCTAGATGATATATATATATATATATATATATGTGTGTGTGTATATTTAACAACCAAGATGCCATAAGAGATCTAATTTTACCCTATGGTACGATAAAGGAGTGGATAAGGAACGTGTTGAACTGATGAAACCTTTCGAGACATCGCAAGATCTTCGTCCGCATGTGCTGGCATCGTCGTGTGTTTGCATAAAAACAAACTTGAATAAAAAAAAAATATAAAATGAAAATGATGCAACTCAAATGCAAATACACACAAAAAAATCGAGGAGGATTCCTTTTAAGATATCGAGGTTACCCTGCGGTTTGGCATTACCAAGGGAGTCACTTGAGTTTGTACCGCGACTCAAAGCGTCTAGGTCCGCTCTGGCGATCCAATCCAAATAATGTTCTCTCTTATCAGAATCAATAATGTCCGCGTTACGAAGACCCTCTAGTTGTTGATTTGACGCTTGAAGACTTTGGGTATAGAGTCTACCTAGTTGACTTATGGAGTAGCCAATTTCTAGACTATCTTTGTTGCCACTCGTTGTCTCCTGAGTAGCCAGACTAGCCTCACGTCCTAAGAAACCGATTTCTGAGTCAGGATTTGACAGGCGATCATCGTCGAGCTTCCTGGACTTCTGATTCTCCGCTGGTACAAGTATAGAATTGTCCTTCATTGTTGATTTTTTTTGAGTTGTTAGATCCGGTCGAATAAGCCCCCCGTGGACGCTTTCCGCGATACGAAATGGCGGTGAGACGTCGGCGTGAACCTTCTGGTGATTTTTATTGTCGCGCTCATTGAAGCTATCCGACTCGCCCTGGCCGCGACCGTTCGGTGGGCGGACGGGAGCGCACTCAAAAAAATTCAGGTCCTTTCTGTGCCTCTGTAAAAAATACTCGCACTTTTCCTGGCCCGTCTGCAAATAGTCGCCACCAGCGCTTGGACGATCATCGTTAGGTCTCAAAAAATCCTCAGAGCGTGGTTCATTACGGTTCCTTCCCAGGAAATGCAGATTACGCCCCATCCTCTGGAAGAATCCAAATCGTTTTCTTGCTTTGTTCAGAGAGTCATTGGACTTCTTGGACTTCTGCGAAGAATCTAGGCTACGCTGCTTGCCGTGAAATATATTCTTCGGCCTGTCCTCTGGTAGAAAATCGAGACTCCTGGCATCCACACCCAAGAAATCGACACTTCTCTCCAAGGACTCTAGACTTCTGTGCGTCTTTTCCTTGTTTTGAAACGAAAAATTTCTTTTGCGATTTGGATTCGAGTCCTGAAGGAATTCCGTACCACTTTTGCGAAAAATTTCACCTTCCTTCTCCAGGAACTCGACATTCCCTGCAGAGTCTCTGCGATATTCCGATGATTCTTTCTCTTGACTACGTTTAGTCTCAACGAGGAAGCTTCTGCTAGTAGCAGGCACTTCTTCCCCATAAACCAGAACATCCGGACGGTCTACGTCTTTCTCAGTTTTATGCCCATGAAAAAAATAACTCTGCTTGTCCAGGTGACGAGGTTCTCTATTAGGACTCCCATCTCTTGGTTGTACCACACCTTGGTAATAATTCCTCGACTTAGCAGAGTTTGTTAAGTCTGTAGCATTACGGGATATCTCGCGATGTCCCAAGGTGAGTGTTGACAAGTCAAGAGACTTGGTAGGATCAGGAGTGATTGAACTGGCTACCCCATGCAACGCAGTAGGGGAGGATTTAAAGGTAGTGAACTGACAAGGAGCTCCTGCCATTGCAGATGGTGGAGAAGGATTCGATGTGCTACGATTATTAGTTTCGACTAGACCAGCCAGCGATGGCTGTGATTGATCTCTGGTGACCCCTGGCTTACGCTCAGCAGCAACCTGCAGCTCTCTCGCGCAGAATTGTTGGTAGAATTGTATTTTACCTTGGAGATCGCTCTTATCCTGATTGTCCTGGTCACCGCGAGCATCCGTCGCCTCGTGTTTCTGACGGCGTCCTGACGTTCCCACCGTCGGCCCCACCGCCGTCCCCGATGCGTTCGCCAGACACTGTCTCGTGTACGGTCTGTAACTCGGAGAAAGTAACAACTACATAACCTCAAATTACAATCAGCCTAATAAACCCATTCTAAACACCTGTGCAAATTATTACTACGTTACATTATATCGTTAGTCATAATTGTATAGATGATGTCTCCTTGGTCACGCCTTCTAAAAAAAAAACAGTATTACTCAGTACTAACCTCGATCGATGTTCTTGATCGTTATTGGTCCCGGATGGTATTGCAGCATTAGTAGGTTGAGAATGCGTAGGTGGTTGCTGCGCCGATGGAAGTGCCGGTTGTCTACCATTACCAAACTTTAACATATTCCAGTCGAAGACATAGTCGTAAGTAAACCCCTGACTGTGGAAGAGTGTCCGGAAGAGCTGCCTTAGGTAAGGATAGTCCGGCCTTTCCTCAAAACGTAACTGTCTGCAGTGCCTTAGATATGCTGCGAATTCAGCTAAATGTGATAGAAAAAAAATGAACATTAAACTTCTATCCGTTCCAAAAAATAACCATTATCCCAGAAGATCGTACTGTACCTGGATAGCCTTTACATAATTCCTCTATCGGTGTAGACATCTTTTTCTCGGAAATGCGTTCATACTTTTGCCTCTTGGTGGCAGCCTTTAAACCCTGCCAAGGTAAGCTACCTCTGTTAAAGTACATCAGTACATAACCAAGAGATTCAAGGTCGTCCCTTCGTGACTGCTCAATTCCCAGGTGTGTGTTTATACTGGCGTATCTTGCCGTTCCTGTGAGATTCTTGTTCTCTCGGTACGGTATGTGCTTGTGAGTACGACCATCGCGGTACTTCTTAGCCAGTCCAAAGTCTATGATGTACACGAGATTGCCTTTTTTCCCCAAGCCCATCAGGAAGTTGTCAGGCTTGATGTCCCGGTGAATAAAATGGCGACTGTGAATGTAGTCCGTTCTACTTATCTACAAAGCGAAACGTCTGTGTTAACATTCTGGTAATTTATAGGGTATACCGTCCGTGCCAATAAACTGTTATTAAGAGAGTGTACTTTATATCAATACAGATTTTTCGAATTTTTAGACAGAAATCACGGTAATCCAACAATTTTCATAGGTGCAGGAATTCAGGTGAACAATTGAAAAAACTAATATTTGTGCATAATAAGCACAATTTCTGGTTCTTACTGAATAATTTGAACAATGTTATTGATAAAAACCGTATGCAATAGTAATGTCGAATAAATAATACCCATATATTAGTCTTTCAGTTATTTATCGACATCTTTCAATATCTGTTGTGACAAAAAATTATAATACAAATTTTACAAGGCGTTTTTTTTACTTCATTGCATTATACGATGGCTCACAATAAATTTAATCATAGAAGATTACAAGTATAATAAGTAAACCCTGTATAAATATATATCCAATATCAGTGGTAGCCGAAGTCTTCTCTCCAATACTCAGGTAACGCTTGGCCGGGTATCAGGGTCACTGATTCTGCTAATTGTCTTCGCTTGGACCGATCTCTGGATCCTGACATTTGCGCAACACTAAGCAATACTAATGCTCGAACAACAGTTTTTGATGTTATGCGTCACACTACTCTTCCTGCGGTTATATTCATTTTTTAAACGCGAGTAATCAAAGACAAGTACCAGGAACGTTAAGAATTAAATTAGAATACTATTTAGTATCGGTACTCAGAGACCTTACCCTTTAGAATACCTAGCCACAGGTTCCGATAAGTCAAGTTCTCGGAGACACGTGCTTCTTATTCTTCTCCTTTTTTTTGCCGGCCGCATTTAGCGCGATACGAAAATAGTTCTTTGTCGAATTGCACTTTGCGCAGACATCGAAAGTTTACGTGGAATTGCGAGAGCGACAGAGAGGAGTGAGAGAATTATAGAATTTGTATGAATATAATGGACGTGCAACATGATTAAAAAAATATTAATAACAAAAAGAGGCAAAACATATTTCTTCTATAGCCTCTCGTCAGTTACAAAGCATTTCATTCAAATGTCAATGGCCTTTAGACAATTCCACTCGATTAACTAAGAAAATCGAGCAACAGGCGTTTTAAACGTAATCGTCGCGCGAACTTTGTACCTCTCTTCGTGTCGGAACATTGTCTGCATTTCCAGGAGTCAGGCAAACAAATAATGAACTGGCATCAAAAGAAATAATGGTTGCGTTTAATAGATTTAACCGATAGGTAAGGAGCGTAACTCGTTGGTCGATGAATACAAAATTTAGCCATCAAATGCATTCGTTGCCTAGCGAAACAGTGTTTTAAAGAGAAGCAATGATCTTGAGGAGAAAGAATATACGCAATATCGTCATTATCGTTATCTCATAGTAAGCAACATAAAGAGAGCTTTATCGCATTACGATCTTCTAGTAAATTGCATAACAAGAGACGTGTGTGCTATATTTTAATTTACTTACGACGGAATTAAAAAACATACGTCAAAAACAGAGCACCCAGCAAAGATTATGTTGTGCAGGATGACCTAGTTGGAAACCTAACCAAATAGAGCATGACAATGCCATATAAACTGTAAGTACATCGGCAGTGAAAGCATTTCTAGTCACTGTGGCAAACAAAGAATCCGAAAAGAAAATTTTATCATTCAACTTACAAAGATAGATATGTGCTTATAAAGTTGAACTTACTAGCTGATCTGCAAGAAGAAGGACGGTCTTCAGAGAAAATCTTCTGGAGCAGAAATTAAATAGATCTTCCAAGGATGGACCTAGTAACTCCATCACCATCACATTGTAGTCACCTTCCGATCCACACCATTTTATTGTAGGGATGCCAACTGCAATAATAATCATTATTAGACATTCATGAAACTTTAAAGAAATTAAACAAAAATCTCATAGTTCTACATAGAACCTACTGTGTATTATAGCACGCACAAGGAACTAGATTAAAAAGCTTAAAAGAAAAGAAGATAACAAAAAAAGAAAAGCATAAAAAGTATTCAATCAGACTAGCTGGTTGCACCAGCTGTGAACTAAACAAACAAAACAGTTTGACAGATCACAGTGTATTATTACAATTATTATTTTTTCTCTAAAATTGAAATCCAGCTGAAAGTAACGTCGTTGTGAAATCAAAACGAAGTGTCCTGTAAGACTTACCACCACCCTGCATCATCTTGTAGAACTTGGACTCTATGTGTAGTTGAGGGTGTCGTGTTTTTATGCATTCTAGCTTGATGGCGACTTCCTCGCCTGTGGAGATGTTGGTGCCTATGGATAAAGAAGAAGAACAATAACTTTAGATGCTAGACATAAGAATGTGCAAGAAACTATTGTCTACTGTATTCTGGATTGCGTCTTAAACAGAGTATAAGATCAATGATTACAAAAAAACGAAGAAAAATAAAAAGAATATAACACGTATATTGCACTGGGATCGGTGAAGTCGTATCGTGTGTAGCTGGCAATGTCTTGCCCAGAACAGAAGGGGAAGTCATAGTTACCTAGATAAATGTCGCCGAAGGAGCCGCTCCCGATTTTCCGTCCGAGCCGGTACTTATTCCCGACACGCAGCTCCATCTTCCAGGCTCGCGAGCCTACGAGGAAGATGTGCACAAGGTGTAGCACGAGATTCCAATTGTCTACGGACGGCCGAAAGCACGTAGCGATTTAGCGTGTCGTGTTATAAGCTCGGTGGGGCCTGGACCACCATGTTTGATCGTGCTCCCGCTAGCGGACTTAGGGGCATTTGTTCTTTCTCCTCGGCAGGCTTCTAATTCGGTCAGAGATCCGTTGGTGGCGCTGCAATCTTCCACAGGAGCGCCTCTAACGTAAATAACGAGAAAATGGCCGCCAGGACTGACTGGACTGTAGCGATTCTCATACGTTCCTTTATACAAGCGAACTTGTGCTTTGTGGTTTATGTACTGGCGCTCTTTTGAGCTCAATGACGATTGTCCAGCCAGAATTAAAGTCATCCAGCCGTAAATCAGCCAACAGCATCTGCAATTTTTCGGGACTGACTCTCAGGGGTGTGTGATGAATTCTTTTCACTATCGCGAAGATTCTCTACTTCAATGATGTATATATTCTCGTAGATGAACTACGACTTTAGAACACCCTCACGAGCGCACTTTTATGTGCTTCACGCACGATACTCGCATCTTTCGCAACCTTATCATTAAGACACTTCGCGACGAACGACTAAGAACAACTCCTTTCCACTAGGAACCAGAGACTGGAGTACCCTGTTTTTATTGGAAAGAGCAGCGCAACGGGACACAATTTTGCAACATTCACGAGCGACACCACGCGGCGCGATGATCTATTTGGATCATTGGATTTCCGGCCGATCAGTCGTACTAGTGGCGCTATCACGCGACATGTCAAACTACTTTTAAACAATGTTTAATCGATAACGAACGTTATTTAATTGTTGCATAAATAAGGTTTTAATCGTGAATTAATTTACAGCAGAGACATTCAATGAACTTTGCTCAAATTTATATTGATTTGTTTAAAAGTCAAATGTCCACGTGTACGACATTAATAAAAAATATATATATGAAAATTATTATTGAAAAGAACAATGTTTAAAATTTGCATCACTATTTGTTCAATTTCATTTTACTTCGAAGATAAGTCATTTAAGGCAAAAATCAAGTGATGTTATATAGTCAATTATATTTAGGATGATAATTCAGTAAGAAAAATTGTCAGCCTCCATTTTAAATTAGAAGTCTTTATAAAGCGGTGTGGAAGTCCCTGGTTTCTTTCCTAGTTTTTGTTTTTCATAATTGTAGTATCGAAAAGGCTGTTTGACAACCAATTTCATTATATAAATTCCCGAGTTTTCTAAATATTTGCAAATTTTTGAAAATTATATAAAATAGGCCAATCTCGTCGAATTCTGAAGGTCATGATATATTTGCGCGTAATCATAAACAATACTTAATAGCACCTTAACAGGCCAAAAAACTATTTGAAATTGTACAGATAGGTTCCCGTAAGCTATCGTTGATTATTCATACGTAAGTATAAAATTGAGGCGATCATTGAAATTACAAAAAACAAACGCAAACTAGTGTGACAGACAAAGGACAATTTGTATCCAGTTTGGAAAGATGTGATTAGTCTCTTAAGGATAATTGACTTCGTAATCCGAAACATTATATCATACAATTTGCGTAATTATATCATATGACGCGTGATAACGCGTTGCTACTAGTTTTAATGATATTTGATTCTTTAAATAATAAGCCCCTACGAAACGCTAAAGAATTATACGATTCAAGATGGCGGCCAACAAAAATTCTTGAATATTTGCCCATTTCTCAAACAATCTATCTACAAAGGTCTCGACGCTAATCTTATTAATACATATATACGTACGACAGAACTTCACGTACAATAATTGTAATAATAAATTAACGTTAAACAGAAGCAGAAAAAATCACTATCAGCAGATGGGTGGAAATGATATACACTGGAAGATCAATCTGTGCTGTAGTTTCAAGTCTACAAGCATCTTTTTTTTCTTTTCGTTCTTTGTTGCATTTGTTCGTTTTTTCCTCTCTTCAAAACATTTGTGGTATATCGAGATCTAAACATACAAGCAGTGGAAAACTTAAGTTTTTCTCGACAAAATGACGCTGACATAAATTTAAAAAATTTTTTTTCTCTTTGTCTTCAAAAGCTCAAGAAGTAAGAGCTCACAAATATTGTTTTTATTACTATTCACGTCTTATACGAAAAATGGACATCTTCCTCTATCTAAGAGTAGAAAATAATAGGCTGCAAATTGTCCTCCACCAACAAAAAAAAATTAAAATAACAGACGTAATAATAATTATAAAAAAGAACGCTCTCAAGAACAACTAAAATGTGTCTACTTAAGCGAACGTAGGTATATAACATAAAAGGATTAGCTAATAGCCTAAGAGAAAGAGAAAAACATATACAACTTAATTTAAAAAAGTGTGGAAACCTAATCGAGTCTCCTAATTTCTTTTCCTTCTCAATATAATAAAAACAAAGAAGGCTCGTTATTACAAAACACGAGTTTTGTACGTTCACGAATAAGTGCGGGAGAGAACGAGACTTACCATTAAGCAACATTGATAAAAAATATATATATATGTATATATATTTGCTTGCGTGTGAATTTTTTCCCTTAACTTCCGTATTTCATATTAACGCGTATTTCACAATTTATGCCACGGCTTCTAATACCCTTGAGGACCTGCGTATTTTATTATTATTGTTTTTGCTATCGTTGTTGTGTATCTCCGCACTTCTCATTAAGTAATAGCAATTGTGTAAATATGTCAGTTCTGCACAAAATTTCGGCCGGCCGACTAATGGAGGCTCGAGAGAAATAAAATAGAAAACAAAGTGAAATACTGAAAGCGGCTTAAGTTGCATCATCGTGGAGGGAAGAAGAGAGTATAAAAAATAGAAAGCAGTAAACTAGAATAGATTATAATAAAAAAAAAAGACGAAAACACAGTCGAACGTTTTTCATTGATACGCGTAAAAACTACGATATGGCTGCCGCACTCACAATTTGTGATGTATGTATCTACGTATGCGCGCATATATATATGTGTGTATCTAAAAAAAAGTCAACTCTCGTTACAGCAATACGGAGAGTTAAACCAAATTAATAGTAAAACTAAAGAGAAAAAGGAAAAAAAATGGTTATTCCCTTTCCTCGTTAAACTCTCGTAATAAAAACTTGCCTTAAATCTAACTCTTCTACACAATATTGTGTCCTAATGATTATTATTATAATAAAAATAACGATTTAAGTCGCATGCTCGCTCGCGGACGCTCCCCTCCCTCTCATTATTTTCTTTTAATAAGACTTTCGCAAGAGTAAAAGCACGCAACGCTAATTTAAAGAAAGAGATAAAAATGAACCTTAATTTATCAAAATCATGTGTCTGCACAACAATCAAGAGTTGCTTGGAAATTTTAAATACTGCACGAGATTTATTTATTTTGTTTTAAATCCTAAATCCCCTTTAAATCCTCAACGCATTTCGCGTTTCATTCACGCTTTTAAAATGCAATTGTCTTCACGGCAATCTAAAACAGATAAATTTAACAAATTCCTTTCCTTTCGTCCGCCACTGAACAATACAAGCGAAACATTTACATCCTAATGTCATATATCCCCTCCCTTCCTCCAGTAGATGCTCCACTCCAATCAGGACGCTTTCTCCTTTACAATAGTGATGATGATAATGATATTAATAATAATAATAATAATAACTCTAATGTTTCGCGCGTATAAATCTAGATTTTTTAAAAAATCTAACTTGTATATAAATCCTACCTATCGCCGCCTGTGTACACATTCGTCTATTTAAGTAGGGACTCTCTAAACTATTATTATTTGCTCTTTGCGTGGGACGTGGTGCTGCTGGATCATATTATATATATGGGTATATATATCGACGTTCTATGAAGTCCGGACATGATAAGGGTCCAAGAAGTAGGTGTGGCCGCAAATTTCTAGGAGCCGACTTCCTCAGCCCTCGCCAATGGCGCCTTTGATTTCTCCGTAGTTGTGGTTGTGGTTGTAACTTCGAGGTTCGCCAAATCGGCTGCACTAATCTGCAAGAAAAATTGATATTGTTAGTTACTATAGATTTCTGTGGACGAATCCCGTGTTTTGACCAGAAACCAAAAAACACGCATTCTGCATAGCATGAACAAGATCCTGAAGTTGAAGAATTACCAGACACCAAACTAATTCGATTAAAGCTTCTAGCTTAAAAAAAAAGACAAAAGAATATATAAGATCAAAAATACAGTATTAAAATTGGTAATCGATAGCATTATCAGCATATCTATTTTATAATTTTAAGTGTATCAATATAAAAAAAAAAAACTGTTAGAAAACTAGTTTACCACTTAACTATTTTACAGCACAGCTTGTTAGTAGCGTTAACGATACATTAAGCATTTTAATAAGTTGTTAACACCTTGCGCACGATTAAACCTCCACTTAAAAAAAATTGTAATGGACATCTATCAAAATATTTCAGGTGCGCTTACAGTGTTCGTCCTCTTTGCGAACGAGCAATGTAATCCACAATCAACGCGTCCATGTTATTTCACTTTTCTAAGTTAGAGTCCTTGAATTGTTTCATATTCGTCGAATGAGAACCTGATAACTTCATTTTGATAGAGGTTCATTAACTAAAAAAAAATCTTTCATTGCCCTTTTGCTGACCTCAACATTCGGGGGCAACGTGATGGTCGCGTGTGTCGTCGTTGTCTCCGTTCCACTGCGAATCTCCCGCTCTACCATGGTGCCTGTATGAACACAGTAGAGAGCACAAGAAAAAAAAGATCAACTAAACAAAAACAATGTAGAAACAAGTAGTCAGAAAAATAGTAGCATACTTAAAGGAAGATAGAAAAAAAAGATACGATAAGAAGTCACGAAAGCGTGTAGACGTTTAACACACAAAAATTGCCAGTGACATCATACAAACGGTACAAAGAAATATATACTGGAAATATAAAGTTCAGACAGTTTTCGATATAAAATATTGAAATTTGTTAAGAAATAAAGAAGAAAAGATACAGATAATAAAATAATCAATCCGTAAGACCTGTAAGAGAATCTCCCCATTATGTGACTCGTGAAAAAAATATATTTTTCTAATTATCTAGATTCTTATCATCTTCTGAACTCACTGTTAACTTGTTGACCATCAGTACCCTGGTTGTTCTCCACCTCGCCATTCGTGGCATTTCCATTGCTCGGTGCCTGAGATATGACAGTAGTCGTTTTCACGACGAGAGACTGATTCTGTGTAGAAATTTCAGATGTTCTCGACGTCACCTCCATCTTAAGACCTGCTAAACGACTGTGAAGTTCTTCGGAGGATGTAGCACTTCTAAAAAGCGAACTGTTACTGCCAAGAGGATGGCCAGTACACAAGTACCAAGAAATCATTAGCATTGCAAATGAAAAAGAATTAACATTAAATAAACTCTAACCTAATCTGACCTGACATAACAAAACTTAACCTCACCCTATCACTATTTAATAAGCCATGTCAGCGCTAAAAGTATAATTATTTACTTACAGTAAGTGATCCTTGACACTGTCAATAGTAATGTCACCAACCGAACTCAAATCCTGCCTGTCATCGTCGCCATTAACCTCGTTAGTGCTAACTGCCGGTCTCAGAGAAGGTTCCTTTGATGAATCTTCACCAGGTGCTAAAAGATACCGGTTCGAAAATCGAAGAAACATTGCTTGATCACCTGCATTGCATTCTCTGTCCAAATCTAATTTTTGTACGTTTCTATTATATTAGTAGAATCGTCAAAAAATTTGTATACAGGACAAATCCTTTCTCGTGTTACAGACAATGTTACGTAAAGGTTAGATTTAACAAGACACAGCGAAGCACACATATATACACTGTGTTACTTATGCCAAGCAAAATACATGGATGATTCTAATGTCAATTCTTACCTAAGAATTCATTTCTTTTCCAACTGTATTTGTATGTAAATTTTGTATTACTCACTTGATCCAACTGTTCCATTCTCAGTAATTATTCTTGGTGCTGGTACTGGCTGACTTCCTTGTGTCTCACCTTCCGTTTCTGCTCTGCCTTCCACTGTACCCTGATTCTGAACTTCCTCTGCAGGCTCTACAGGCGCCCTGGCATTAGGTGGCAATATCAAGGCACAGTGAACCCTCTTTACATTGGTCGCTGATAGAGATATGCGCTGAAGTTCTGAACTCGAATGAAGATATAAGGCTTCGCCAGCTCTTGTGAACGTCAATGAAGAGATACCACTGAACACACATATATCATTTATATAAAAGTTAATTCGCTACTTTCAACAAACTCAAATTATAGATGATTTTCGAAATTTGAAGTTAATCTTCTTGGAAGTGTACTTACTTTATGTCTTCCCGTTTGATAGCAGCAGCGTTCAGCTGTCTTCGAAGTTCAGGAACGCTCAAGATCAAACAGTCACCAAGATTGGTGAGACATAGAAGACAAGTTTCCTCGTGGATGCCAGCAGGCTCGACTTGACACTGGAATTTTGCAAATCCTGTCTTTCGCACCCTGGATCCCTCGTGAGCAGTCAGCTTATACTTGCAGAATGGTTTGAGCGACGGCAGATTAAAGATTTTGAACTGTTCTTCGCTGGCTATTACTACTCTATGGGGTGAAGCCATGTCAGGACCCGGACAAACACCTTTTTCGGCTTCGAATGGCTCCGGAAGAGGCACGCTGGATCCATCGAGAATTGTTATCGCAACAACTGGTGCTCGATGTTTCAATTGAATCTCCTTTCCCAGTGTGCAATTCACGTCCTCCTCGGTTCGGCGAACACCGGCTGGTATAGCCAAAGTGAACACGTATACTGTTCCGTTGTTCGTGCCAGCCCATAGAGTGGGAGTGGTATTTTGCACTGCAAACATTTAAAAAAAAAACGGTGTAAAACAAACTATCTTACAATATGGGGACTATGTTACTCACTGCTTATAATATAACTTCTGGCGAAGTAGAGGCACCGCACCATAGAACCTAGTGCATCATCCACAGGACGTGCCTCCACCTGCCTTTCCACAGGCTTTAATTCAACTGGAGATAGCTCTACGCTTGGTGAGGATGCCACACTGGGCCTACCGAAAATAAGCAAAAGGTATTTTGATAAGTATCATCTTAACTTAGAGTAGCTTTTTTCCGAGAAGATGATAAACTCACGTCTCCTTCTTTTTATCCAGTACCGGATTTCTCGGAGGGCTACTTGTGTTTGCACGACGTTGAGATCTACCCTTGCGTAATCTCCTAAAAGACTCCCTCAGAGATTTCTTGAACGACTTCCTTCTGGAAATGGGAGTATCACCAGCTCCGGACAAATCTGCAACGAAAAACAGATCTCATTTATATTTTATCAGTATGTGTCACACAAAGAAGATAATACAGCTCCACTACTACATAATTCAGCAAACACTTATGATTTCAAGTTACAAAGGAGTCCATTACCATTAGGGTTGAGAGTACACTTGACACTAACGGCCTTTGACCTCGTGTAATCAAACACAGCCAATCCATGAGCAGTGCCCGCAGCAAGTAATCCCCATTCGCTGTGCATAGCGAGAGCAGTAACAGCAGCTGGGGGATGCAACTGAAGAAGACTCTGGGGTTGAAAACCAACTGCAAACGAGATGCTACTAATTCTTGCTGGAAGTTGATCATGTCCTTTCCATACAAAACCGTCGCGGTCATTGACAATATTCATAGTGACAGCCCCAATTTCTTTATTTACAGGTTCTGATGATATGCTTGCAGTAATAACATGTCCTGCGGTTCCAGCCACTACAAGAATGGATGAAAGTGGACACAAGAGGACCTTTTTCACAGCTAGACGAGGATCGTCCGAATAGGGATCAAACGTTCCAACTTTACGGAAGGGAGGCCACTCATCCTCCTCGTCTTCAGGGGGTTGTTCCAGCACGTCCAGATGTTCACCCGTAAAGAGTATCGCTGAATTGTATTTATAAAGTGGCGTCAGGGTCACGTCCGATGCATTCCAGAAACGCACCGTACCATCCTCATGACCCGTCAGTAATAGTTCACGACTTTTGGGTTTGTCCGGATTCTTCGGTTTCTGGCATAAAATGTATCCACCATCTATAGGCCAAGATTTATCCGAATACAGATGTTCTGTCTGCGCTTTTCCCGCAGAAACGACGGCCTCCCACAGTTCCTCAGGAACATTAGGAACATGTTGAGAACACGTAACCTAAAACAAGCAGTCATCCTACGTCATTCAAATAAATAATGCGGAAATAACATAAAAGAGAATTAAATTAAACTAGTCTAAGTTTTATCAGATTAAATATTGTACCGCGCTAGCATGAAGTGAGACCAAATACGGTAGAGCCATCATCTTCCAATCAGGATTAGTTAGGTCTATAGCCACAAGCTCTTCCTCGGCGAGAACTATCAGCGCTTCAGGAGTCTCAGAAGATTCCTTACCGTCCTCGCTTTTCGGATTTACTGTGAAAAAATCTATGACCTTAGAAGTAAAATCGAAAGCTACATGCTTCTCCTTGGTCATAGCAGTGATAGTATGTCTATCACCATAACTCGCTCTGGGCATGCCGCCGGCGAAGAAAATGATCTCCTCGCCACTGTAAGAATAAGCATAACAAAAATGAGCATATTCTAGATGCACTTAGACCTAAAGCAGAATGTAATTAGGTGTCTTACTCGTCCATAGGATGCACCAGGATCTTGCTAACAGCCTTGCATGGATATGGACCATATAGAGTCGTCGGTTCCGGTACGTTATCACTCCCGGGACTCCAGAAGGCGTATGATCCATCATTATGGGATGACACAAATCGGGTCTCGGAGACCCAATGAACCGATTCCAGCTGTTGCGTGGAGACGAAAGTCTGCGCACGCGAAAATAAACCCATCAGCTGCACACACACGTTCGCCAAAAAGCACCAAAGACAAAAATTGACAGTCAGAACGATTAACAAAAGCGATTCCTAAGATCTGTCAATGTTGTTTCTCTCTATTTTTTAGACATGTTCTAAATAGGTAATTAATCGTGTTCATGCAATTAATTCCCCCTGTTATCCTTTAGTTCTTCTTTTTTTCTAACTAATCAGCGTTCAATAACTTCTCCAAAAGCATGTGTGTCTAATGTGTAAAGAGTGTTAGCGTCTTTTATAATGGCATAGGCACGTAAAAACATTTATTCGTAGAAACTCACCTGTTGCGCTCCGGGAGTAGCTTTGTTCCAAAGTACCATTAAACCACGATTGTAACCAATAAGAATATTGTCCGGATGTCCAGGTTGCTCAGCAATGGTTTCCACGGCACCTGGATTGATCTTGTAATCTTCAGGGACACTAGAGAAAAATGTATAGGAAAAATTATAGACAATGGAACTTACAATTTATTATTTAGTGGTAATAGGAAATAGTAAATTCTTAGATCTTATCTGGATCAGTAGAAATGGGACAGTTTAGAATGAGTGTACACATTAATCCCTTAGAAAAATAATCATCGACTTCTTATCGAAGATAGTCCAGCATAATCTAGTTCGCCGATCGGCAGTATTCTTACAAAATCGAATTTATCACAAATTTCCAGTTAAGAAAAGATAACAGAATGGAATTCTATTATTAATACGCTGAGTATTATTTTTCCGTATCTTACTTTTGCATCACAACGTCCTGGTATATTATGTTGTCCGACATCGTGAAACTTTTCAGACTTAATAAATATATATTTCCGCCCTCGGTGCCCAAAAGTAGATGTTCGCCATTGGATTCTAAGCACATGGCTGAGATTTTCTTCAGCTTCCCTTCCAACGATAATGACTTTGTTTCCACCACGGAACTTTCATTGATCTCCCATAGGTGTAGTGAGTTATCGTCACACAGCGATACAATACGACCCTGAAAGACATAATTTAACAAGGTAATGACGGTTAAAATATGATTTAAAAAAATCAAATCTTTGTCCTATTTTACCTTTTTATAACTTAAAATAATAAATAAGCAACATTTTTGCTGCCCGGAAGATCTATGGTTTTCTATTTGTAATACCAAAAAATATATAATCGAAAATGACCAAGTGCAGGAAGTACAGTAAAGAAGTAATTTTTCAAATATAAAACTCAGCAGCTCACTTATTAATATAATAATATAACCTTATTCATATAAATTTATTATAAAAAATGGTACTACTATATTCATAACACCATAAAAAAAAACCAACATAGCTTCAGCATCGAGCAACGCCCAAGCTAACTCTTCCTATTTAAAAAATCATTCCACTCAATGAGTCGGTTAATAAAAGGAATATCTACAAGTGACATAGCTAACGCTATATACAGCGATACTCTATCGATCCAGAAAAATTTTCTATCTTATCGGTCCCAGAGATTCGCATGCACGAAGCGATAAGCAACCATCCGATTGCGTGAAATTGAAAAGTAAGAAGGAAAAAATTAAATAACGTATTGGAACGGATAATTCGAAGCGACACAATTCGAATTCGTTGAGATTACAAAATGATTCATAGTTGCGGTTCCCAGTGTACGTACGTGCACTGACGCATGACGGGCTTGTGAATCAATTACAAATACAAACATATGTATACAAAAAAAGCATAAAAACGAACCACATAAATATCCTATATACTGACATACACAAAATGCACCGCTAAGGGAATACTGCTATTCGTGGGTTACAACTGTACTATGTATGCCAGTAAATTACGGGGAAAATTTCCATAAATTGCGAGCGCAGCCATTAAATTCGCTCACACGTGACATCATCGCGAGTCTTACGCGTGAAAATCGAAAATAAAATTACGTGTGACGCCAACATCATGCCCATTTTACGATTATAGTTTTATCAATTTTCTGACTTGTTTAAATACACCGCAAATTACACTGTGCCCCATTTTTGTCTCTTTCCCTCTTTCTTAGTAGAAATGAAGATAGCCGACGCGTGTGCCAATGTCTGCCGTATGTTGTGTAATAGATTTAACATGTAGCACCCCTGACTATACCATATATCGCGTTACTTGGCGCGCGTGACTCTCTAAACATCCGTAGGAATATCCACAGCAGTACCACACCATCATTAAAACCAACCGTCGCGCATAAAGTAACCGCCTATGTAATGCATATCGCCATTATAATTCTTCATGCGAAAGTCATTTTAATTAATGCAGAAAAAGCTTCTGTACTTGGATATTATATAACGTACTTCGTTGGGTAGAGCAATGATCTTGGTGACAGCATTTTCACCACTCTCTGTTGTGTGTTGCCCATAAAATTCAACACCAGGTCTTCCGAATCTGTTATATTGTTACATAAATGGTCAAGGAGATGATATAGTTCTTTACATTTTATGAAGAATAATGATTTGATCTACACATTGAACGATACAATGCCATAATAAAAAGAAAATAAAGATTTCTTAGTAATCATGTCGCAAGATTGTTAGCTTTTTTATTTCACGTACAAATCAAATCGAGAAAGAATTGCTGACGATGTCAAACATTGCAATTCCGACAATTGCATTCTGTAATAAATGCATATCGTTACGTAGTGCAGTATGGCAGATCGCGCTGGAAACTTTTCGAAATGAAGTAACTTCAAAAGCATTAACTGATGTCTAAACCAAGATAAAATTAGAATCACCATGAACTTTCGTATTGCTGCCTGAAACTTTCGTTTTTCTAGGTAACGGATGATTGTTCGACAAAACAGATTATAAAGGGTGTGACAAAAAGTAATTGATCGTAATATGAAAAAGGATACACTTTAATAGCGCCGGATGCAGTGCCAATTATCATGAGCCGTAGACTTGGATCCCACGCAAGGGCTGTTGGCTTATTTGGAAATCCATGCTGGACAGTCTGAAAAAGAAAAGAAAGAAACAAAATTATTGTTTTGTCGATTACATTATCAATATAAATAAATAATATTTATTCGTTAACCTTAATGTAAAATAAACACTCAATAGATCTATTTATCGTACGTATGAATCGGTTCTGTATTCTCAGTCGGTCACCAACTGTATTCCTAAAGCATTAATACACTTCAAGTGGTACGTTACTACTTCTATCTACTGTTACTACTGTTTACCATTATCATTACATATTATTACTAGAGATCAATGAAATATACACATTACTACCATTCAAAGTGTTACTATAGGGTTAATAAAATTCTTTCCTGAATATTAAATAACAACTTTTTTCCAGGAGAAATGTGTTATACGCCCTATCTATCTGTATGTGCAAACAACTATGTATCAGATACGTACATATATTCTACGTTTGAATTTACTTAAGCAGCATTCTCACCACGGCAGGAGGCGCGCGATGATTTCGTCATCGATTTGCGGATACGAATGAGTCATAATCGAAAATTTGAAAGAAAAAAACCGTTGTTTGAAATAATAGTCATTTTATCGAATTAAATTATATACATACATTGCAACCTCAAATTATTTAAACTTTCACTGTACAAGCATGTATACTTCTCCCTTTGCACGCTGTAGGATCAGTATCATTACTCATAGCGGTACTAATTATCATTGATACTAGTATACTGATACTAACATTTTCGTTATAAAGCAACAAATCGCCAACTCATTCTTATGCCTAATAAACGTGAATTTAAAAAAAGCGTACTGATGCATAACTGGCTTAACTGAAGCTTAAGTGGCGCAGATTAAATATCGGGGCCAGATGGAACAGACTATACACTAAACGTATGTGCCGTTACTATTTTTACGAGTGATTCTACTGACTCGGGTCGAGGTTACTTTAATTTCCAAAGTGAGGAGGATTTGAAGGAGCTGTGTGCAAAATTCCTGTGGCAGACATCTACATTTCGGTGATACTCCTGTAGTCACTGTTATGTACTTTTTTTTCAATCAGGACACCCAGTATATACGTGTTCTGTATACCACAAAGAGACAGGTTTAATGCAAGGTACATAAGTTAGCATGGATATACTGAATAAATGGTGTCCGATGATTGATCATTGAAATACTAATGAATTTCAAATATGATGCTTTTTCTCGGTGTACATGTACATTCCACATGAATTCAGGTAAATATTAGAAGGGCAGAGCCACTTATCGTGGTGTTTGTAGTGGAACATTTTTGATAAGATATATCTCTACACGAACCATTTTTTTTTCTCTTGCGACAGCTTGCAACAGCCATCGATTGCGCCGTTCTGTGAACCTTGTTTTACCTTCATTTATATTGATACCCCAATGGAAGAAGTACTTTAGAGAACAATGAAGAGAAAAGAATTCGATGGAAAAATACATTCCTTCAATTGTAAAAATTTAATTTATTTTCTGCCACGGACTTGAAAAAGAGCCATTAGAAACATTTAGTTTTTAATTGGGGACGATTGCAAAAAAAAATTGACAGTAAATTGCTGGTCGGCAAGTCATTTTTATGAAGTTGTATCTATACAACTTTATGTACGCATACGTAGTCTATACAGACGATCAAAACACGATGACACCAGTTTCACACGTTTTGTTTTCTTTCATGTTTTACTTTTCTCATTTCCATTCCATTTATACTACGTCTTCTCACATATTTTCTTTCATCTTTTATTTC
>JARPRG010000593.1:34770-60594 GCA_031001745.1 Hartigia nigra | reverse complement strand
CGTGATCTCTCTGATCGCATCCCTATGCTCGCTCCCTATTGCTCCAGCAACCGGGCGCGCACGCATAGGACGTAACATAGTAGATATAATCCGATCAATAGTGGGGTAAAAAAATTAGTATAAAAACCCTCGGACGAGTTTCCGTTGAAGAATCTGTCCGCAATTGGAGTGGGTAAGGAGTTTTCGAGCCTGCGACGTTTCTGTTTCAACCACCATGTCCATGGGAGTGTCTTCCGGTGAAATACAGGAACATGAATTCATGGTTAGAACGCAACTTTGATGCTATCTCTTCGACGATATATCTTACAACTAAGCTAAAAACATTCTTCGAGTCATTTTACAAGATGCTACTAGAATCTATGTAAAAGGATTGGAAAAGAAGAATTGGTTAAAGAATTTCGTAGGGCAATCGGAACACATGGTGAACCTGGGGGATCTGGGCTGCCCTTCGCTGCAAAAGTTGCGAAAAAATTCACTCACTCGATGTACGTATCATCATGCATTTCAATTGTTCGATGGAAAACGTTAAATCGTTGAGGACTTGAATGTTGCAATGTGAGTTTTTTGATTAGGAATAAAGTATGTGTGTATGGAAAAGAAATAATCAGTTGTATTTTTTTTGGTCACGTACGTGGCAATCTGTTTATCATGAGTATAAACGTTTACAAGTATTGAAATTCGATGAGGTTGTACTTCCCACCGAGATAGCGCATACAAAGCCGATTCTCAACGGCAACCAACACCATCTATTGAAAGAATTCCTCATCGTCCATCAGAGTCCTCGAGATCCTTGGTGGTACGATACTGAGAAGCTATTTTCAACGTCAACGATGTGTCTTCCTCGAAATTTTGTTTGAAATTTCCTTATGCTGGTAATCCTGTATTTTTTTCCAACCTCAAGTTCTGATAACTTTTTCGTTAACAGGAAACCCTCCAAACGAGCCACTTTGTTTATTTTTGAGAAGACCATTTTCGCACAGTTTGGATTAAATCTTTTCAAATCTATTCTCACTCTCAGTTCACGTTGTTCCTCTAAACTCGAAAAATTGTGACGGGAAACTGTTAAAGTTTAAGTTTTACGCGCCCATAATGTATGCAACGGCAGCGGCGCCTCACGGATAGTCGCCATTTTCGCGAGTGCGTGCAGCATTTGTACAATGCCCACTTCGGGTGTTTCCGACTCTCGTCAGTGCCCACGTGACGAGCAAGCGTGCTCTCGGCCTCACTCTAAGTAATCCTTTTGTAGCGAACGGTCGCAAATAAAGTATCCTTTCTTCATTCGTGTTCTTTTCAAATATCCAAAAGTATCCTTTCACACGGCAAAGACAACAAGTGAAACTCTCGCCTATGATTTTTGCTGAGTGCTCTAACATAAACTAATGAAGGAGCACCAAACTCTTCCTTATATAGGGCACTCTTTTTAAGTGTGTGAGAGGGAATTTTAATTATTATAAAGTAAACAATTCATGGATCCACATTTCGGCAATATACAAAAGGTTTGCTAAATTCTTTGACATCGTAGATTCTCCGTCTCGATGCGCAATTCCTCTCGAATAAATAAAATACGCAAATTAACGGAAGCAATTTTTCTTTCGGTAACGTACAAAGGGGGTCAATCGACACCTCTTTTGAAATCTACCGTCCCCCCTAAAGGCTGATAATGTATCATAGCGGAACGATAGAGGAGGATCAGGAGGAGGAACAGGAAGGATATGATGGTGACGTAATGTTATCGAACTTCTTCTTCGGGGGTCTACAAAGGAGCATTCGTCATCTCCATCGTCGTCGTCGTCACCACACGCTAGTCTGCGCAACGTGTGTGGCAAAGGAACAAAGGGGAAGCTGCTGCGGAATCGCAAGTGCAAAATTCGGGAGCGTACAAAGGGTCGTCGATCGTCTCTTTTGAAATGCACCGCCTCCACATGCGAGGTCAATGTATCGTGGATGGGGCTGTGTGGAGGTTGCAATAGAAGATTCTATTGCTAGGAAGTACTCAATTGTGTCTAACGTAAAGTTCCTGAAACTTCTGACGCCTAATGTAAATTTCTGAAATCTGCCGTAAAACACCTGAAATCTAACGTGAAACTAGGATGCGGCTCACCCCCCCCCCGACGACGTCAAACCGAGGGAGTCAACGACGCATGCGCCAACGTGCGCGCACGCACCTTCCTATCCTCTGTCTCTACCTCTATCTCCGTCTGACTTAGCACGGATCTGAACCTTCCTAAACTCTAGCGGTGCCGGTAAGTATCGGTGCAGGAATGTGTATCCAGAACTCTCCTTGCTATACTACTACTATATAATATAGTTCATACAGTCAAATATAATGTATAAATTAATACGCCAAGAAGCGGCATAAATTAAAAAATTAAATTCATATAAAAACGCAAATTGTGATAGATTCCAGAAAGCTAAATTTAATTTAGGGCCTCATGCTACAAAAAGCAATCAAAATGATACACTAAATTATTTATAGAAGCCTAGCACTGTCGGCCCTTATGCTTGCTGGATGCGGAAAGATATTCGCATCGAGGCAATCAAAAATCGGAAATATCACCGTTGAGGCAAAAGGCCTAAAGTCTTTATTTACTAAAGAAATATCACAAATTTTTAATTAGATAACAAAAAAGCTCACCGAGTATCCAAAGTAATAAGCGGTAGGGCAGCCTAAAGCCTTCTTCTCTTCCTTTCTTCCTGGCCCTACTCTTACTACTGTCCCTAAACTGTCACTCGCTAACAAGCTCCAACATTAAGTAAGTCCGGAAGAGCGAGCTAACTCGCGAGAAGCCCTCGCGATGCCACTATCATTTTAAATTTCCTGGAACTTGGCGCTGGTGGAATAATGACCAATAATGTGACTAATGTAAACAACCATCGATCGCTGAAGATGTACGGTGGGATACGGATCATAACTAATACGAAGTTGACTGAGGTTGTCGGTGGTACGTTCGCGAATCTTCGGCTGACAGTTCGTTTAGTGACCAAGGAGCGTAGGAGTCGCGGTGAGGGCTGATCTCCATCCTTTCCCCGGCGTTTCTACAGTCTGCCCGTCGTGGATGCTCCTGCAACGGTCGACTCCTGGTCGGCAGCGAAGGCGGCATAGATCGCCGGACGGCACAGCTGGACGGCCAGTAGAAAAATAATAAAGCCGCATCCCAGGTACTCTTGGATTCTCGTGATCCAGCGGCTCCAGCATCTCTCCCTCGTGTGTCGGCAGCAACAGGTATCCAAATTCGTCAAAATTCAGCTCCTCTCCTCTCTTTCCATCTAAGTAGTCGATCGCATCCCTGCAATTCTCACACCAAGCAGTTTCACAACAGTGTTGAAGTAACCGAAAGAAAATGGCAAGAAGTAGGCAGCACGCAAACATAATATAACACGATTGATTGGCCGTATTACAAAAAATCAGGAATCTGTGCGTCTTAACCTACGATTGACGTTTGGAGCATGTGCGGTGTTCTAGATTCCAAACTTCCTAATTAGGGAAGGATTTTGTGGCGTGAATTCAAAAATTCACGTCACATAACGGATGACATAAATATTTAACACAATAGATGGTAACATTTATTTGCATTTTTGAATAGATATATTGCCATGTACAGTACAGATACAACATCCTTATGGCTCAATTAAATACTTAAGTCCAGTAACAGTCGACTTAAGAGGACACGAATAGATACAGTTTTGTACATACTACTGCACTTTAGGTTACAGATCGCTGCTTATTGCTCAATTATTCATGGCCAGATAAAGACGCTATCAGCATGCGTCTAATTCAAAATGTGCAACCATATCGTACAATATACAAAATAAATTTAAGTTAAAAAATCAAAATAACTCGTGCATTACTGAATGTCAATAGACGAGAAATCGTGAAAGTTCGAGTCTCTGTAGTTGTACTCTCAACTCAATCTTCTCGCTGCAATTCTTTGTTGTTGCTAAAATACGACCCAAATTGTAGGTACATATTAAAGGAAAAATATTTTGTATATGGTAAATAGGACTAGATTTGTTTTCAAGACGCAGATACTCCACTAAGAAGTTACCTGTCTTATAATAATTATAAGTCTATAATTATTTGTAAGATAACTATATCGTAGGTAAATATATTAGTCATTAAGTTATGTTTTTTATCATATACATTCTACTCTCTTATACTTGAAAGATATTATTATATTGATAGTGCTTTCTACAAGTTTCGTATTTATTTTCATCACTCCTGACATAAGCTATGCATGTGTGGTTGCACTTTCCAAAGTCCATCTCTATTTCATTACTATTCAAACATTAATCTCAACAGTCTCGCACTCTACAAGCATTTTCACAAGGATCAAAAAAATTGAATCACAATTCTCAAAAATGCAAAACATCTGTTCACATTTATGCGAATGATGCAGTTAATGTTCGATTGAAATGACTTTGTTTTTATCAAAAGAAAAAAAACGGAAGTGAATATAAAAAAGTTTGAACGTCATACATCATACCCTTGGACAATTACAACTGAATAAATAATATATTTCTTCACATATACCACCGACACAAGTACCATTAAAGCAAAACTATTTAATAATTTTATCCAATTCTAACGATCTCTACGCACAGTATATGTTCCATTACGTTATATCTGAGTTTCGTTTATTATGAACACGTCACAACATTAAAATATATGTAGCCTGTGTATACACTAACGTGTAATAAATACATGTTTTTGACGCATCCCGTGACAAAGAGCTACATTCCAAAATTCGTTGTCAGCGTCAAAAGCATTATTGTGGTGCCGCTTACTTAAATGTATTTAATAGAGACATAACGCTGCTTTTAGCCGTGTTAGTCGAGGTCGGAATGTATTTAAGATGTTCGAATTATTGGTATAGTCAAAGTGGTTGTAAGGCCAATTAGGTAAAATATTATACATACCTAAAGGGCTCTTTACAATGCTCGGCTCGCAAATTGCAGTATAACTTTTCCTGAATGGTCAATAGTGACAATCTTAGTTCAGCAATTAACTACACGAGTCCTTTGACTTTGAAAACTTAATATCTAATAAGAGCAACGTTTCTCAGTGAGCTATTAGCGAAAGAAGTAATAGTACCATCGCCATTGTCCTGCTCGCGAAATGGGACATTAGGTGAGGCCAATAACGATTATATAAAAAAATTAATATTTCTCAAAGGCCAAATGTGAATATATAATCCATACCAACTATTATTCAACGAAGACAATACCTTAATAAATTCTTGTCACCCTAAATTAAAACAAGCGTAAAGCATATTACCAAATATACGAACATTCCAGTTGACAAACGAATTTCTTATGACCTACCTGAGATACAATACACTGTGCTTGATCAAAATGATAATGAAACGGACAAATGTAAGTCGATATGGAAGAATACTGCGCTACACAACGACATAAAAACCAAGTTTCCTTGCCTTCTCTCGTTAACAGTTCGCTGTCGTTTTTTAAGATATACGTTTTTAGGTTAAGCCTGAAGTTCTTTTAATAAGCAGGCGCCTGGAAATCACCAATACCGCCTCGCTGCTGCTGTTGAGCAAATGGTGGTTCTTGATAGGCGGCGTCAGTCGCATCTGGATAGCTCGTATATCCCGCTCCTCCCACAGGATCTGCCTCATAGCTCGGCGCAAACGCTGCGTCTGTTCCCTGTTTAAATCTTTGGAAGGCAAACCAAGCACAAGCCGCCTACGAAAGAAAACGAATCCTTATGCAAGAGTCACTAATAATTATTTAGAAAATAAGACATTCTGTAGATTCTATTTTTTTATATCTTCCAAGATAAATACATTTTGTAATGTTAACGTGATGCAACAGCCAAAATTGAAAAAAAATACTCATACGTTGAATTATTTCAAACAATATCAAATCTGTGTTTAATTTGCAAGTTTTAGTATAAATCCATGTGCAATTATAATTCATATATCTTGCCTCTGATGAGACACAAGAATAACTTACCCATGTAAAGATGGAGAAAAACGAGAATGCAATAGCTGCTTGTACATTGTTTACTCCTTTCCCATCCTTAGGACTCTCAGATTTATTCCACGCATTAGTCAGATAACAAAATCCAACAAAGTACAGAAAAGCCCAAATTCCAGAAAAACTGAAAAACAAATACATATATCGTAATAAAATTATAACTATACAGTATGATTGGGTGTGAGTTAACAAGAGCAATGGTGATTGTAATTTTTTGGTCATCAAGGTCGTAGACTAATAGATAATAATTTTTGATTTCGACCAAATCAAAATAAAATCAAATTTGTAGGAATCGTTATTGTCATTGGTCAATAAGTTTGATGTTTGCTGAAGTTAAGTCATATGTGAACCCGTAACTTCTTATGAATCACTTTCTATTTCAATAATCCATTACATAAATTGTCAAATGCCAATGTAGAAAGAATGTGGATATACAACGTGTGCAAAATTGCTGGATATAATTCATAATGAGCTTACCCAAGATCTAGAAGTACATAATGCTTTCGAGTCTTAACAGAAGACATTTGCTCAAAAAGGTATTCACCAACCAAAAATCCAATGCTGGCTAAAAAGGCTAGAACGCCAATGCCAACACCATAGTTGCATGCATTTGTATCTTTATTATACAAGCAAACTTCCTTTCCTTCTTCAGTAATGTAGCCTTTGCTGCTTATGGTTCCAAACACAATAATTGCTAAGAGCTGGAAGTAAAACCAGTAACTATTTGTATATTCCTAATGATAATGATCTAATTTATATAGTTATCAGAAGATACCGTATTCCTTAAATATTTCTATAATTCATTTAAAATGTTATTCTAAACATAAGGCATAATAATGCACAACATTCTATGAATCTCCATCAATTTTTATTTGGAAAGGTACAATGTACTTCAAATCTTTCCATTAATATGCAAATGTCAATTTGAAAAATTGAAGGAAAAATAAATCTATTTTGATATTTTTCAAAATTGAAAAATATTAAAAACTTTCATTATATATTTCACTTGATAAATTTGGAAGATACATTAAAAGATCTTTCTAAATGACGATCGTGCTTACATTTAAAAATTAATAGATTAACAAGAAATTGAAGTTTTTTGAACAACTAATTCCTGTATATAATTTTTTATTTTAGTTTAGTTGTATCACAGTTGTATATTATGTTCCCTATTACATCCCATACAATAAATATTATTATAGCCATATAATATTGCAATTTGGTAAAAATTTAAAATGTTTAGTGAACGTCCTCATATTAATTTTATTTTTATTCAAATGTTTACTATTTACTTTCATCGTCATATATAAAATTCATTAACTATGTAACAATTTACATGATTATCTTTATTATGTTGCAGTTCAATTTTTAAGAATATTATATTCTTAAAAATTATGATTCCAAGAAAGTGTAAAAAACGAATTAAATGCATTTGTAAATATTTGTAATGGCTTCAAATATCTTACATAGTATATAAAAATCATTGCAATCTACCAATACTTGACGTCTTATATATATGTAGTTTATAGTATTATAAAAATCTTCTAAACAAGAAGTAGAAGTACGATCATTAGATCAAGTGCAGGTAATACTAATAGTTGTGTAATAATTTTTTAATGAAATTTATTACACATTTCTATGAAACCACAGGTAAGTGCAACATGTGCTAGGTGCATGCGCGTAATGGAACGTTGGGGCGCACCTCGCACTATGAGGAAGATAATGTATCGTAAAGTGTAATGGGAATAAGTTATTCGCGGATTTATATTACATGAAGGAAATACGATTCACTCAGTCATAACCCATGCTCGAATCTTGTACACCATGAAACCTGATCTTGTGGGGTGTAACGCTCTAATTCACGAAAATCAATAGAACAACCCTACCATCAGAAGGGTGGGGAGAGTGTAGCTACTTTAAAATCGATGTCAGACAACGTAAACCGTATTTGCGAAAACAGTATGGTATTCTATAATTTGTGATATATTCTTGAGCAATATATACTCTTTGAGGACTTACCAAACATAGCGCTCTTAAAATGACTTGTGGCCTCTGGACAAATGCAATTGGATCAAAAGGGGCTCCTGCCTTTCCACCGCCGTACGCTCCACCGCCGTCCATCTTTTCACGACTGAACTGAAAATTCGAAGCCTCCGAGAATTGGAGTCGCGCGTGCGCCATAAACAAGCGAAACAATTTTCGGCTAAATTCGTTGAATTTACCGAACACACACGAAAGGAAATAGGAGGATCGAAAGGCTCAAGATCTCGAAGAAAATATGGATATTGCATTTGCCTACGTCATTGCACATGTCGCTCACAATATGTAAATTTGTTCACTTTTTTTTACTTAATTACCTTCGTTTCTAACCCTGTTGATAGTTTTAGCAATATTTATTTATTTCCATAGAATTAAGTTTACATCAGTTTGAATTATAAATACGTTCGAATGTAGTTATATTTAATTATTCAAACTATATGTATAGTGTTATTATGGGTACGTTTCGTTATTCGTTCAAAGTGCTGTATGATTGTGTCTCACTCTATTGTATGTTGGTAAATAGGGACACAACGATACTCACAGCACTTTCACTGAATATTAGAACGCACCCGTTATTAGCGTTTAGACATTGGTTGCATATGTTTCAAAATGGCTACAGAGAGAGATCTCAGTAATGGTATAAGCATCAAATACATTATGATATTCAAGAAAAATTTAATCTATTTACAACTTACAGCCGTACGAGATTCCTTGGAGACTAATGGGAACCTTGGCCGTATAAGAGCAGAAATGCGTACAGAAGTCATGAAACTACTTGATGTGTCGAATCGTATTAATACATCAAAACGACCATGCCAACCTCGCGATATTCTTCTATTGAACGAACTCATAAGAGAATATTTCGACTGGATAGGATATAAGTATACATGTAGTGTACTTACCGCAGGTATGTGAATTGCATTTCTCGGTTACATTGAAATCAAATAGGACCTTTTTGTATTTGCTAAATATTTTATTTTTCAGAATCTGTGCTAAGTAAGCAGCCATTGGATCAAAATTTTCTTATGCAAAGTTTGGGCATTAAAGAATATGAAAAAAAAAATGATTTGCCATTACTTCTTAAATTGTTGGAAACTTATAAGGATGCGAAAAATGCATAAATTTATTTCTATGTATTTACAAATGTACCTTTTGTATACACATACAAAATATTTTTCATTACTGTTTCACGTTCATTGCATCAAATTCTTGTTCACTTAAATTTTGTGTAACTATTGTAAGCACATATCGATCCAATATAATTGATTAAAATGTTAATTTCACTTTGTTCAGTGCAAGTTTAATTTAACATTCTTTATGTATCACCTATTTTAATATGTTAATCTATGAAACAAAATTTTTTACTGATGCTGCAAGACTAATTCGAACTCAAGCCAGACCTGAACAAAGTCAATAGAGCAATAAAAATATATATAAGTAAATAGTATAATGCAAAAAAGTAACTAAATAATTTTTCCTTCTTTTTTATTTTATGAGTATGCATGTATAGTCAAATTACATCATGAACGTACAATATAGTCTACATTGTGTTCAATACTTGTTCAATGTGTTGCTCCAAGTTTATAATTTAGAGATATGATCAATTATAGTAATTACCGTAAATCCATCATCTTTCAAAACATTATATATCAGATTACTGTAATATTAAAATAAAAATGTAAATAGCAAGTGATTTCAAGTTTGCAAAAGTGATGTTTGCATTGAGTAGTTTAAATATTTAGAGAACTAATTTATGTTCCCAACATAGAGTAAATGTTTTAAAGCATTTCACGACTTTCCATAAGTTACTTGCAAAACTATTAAGATGTTGCATAATAATAAATAAACGATCACGTATCGAATAGCGTCAATCACGAGTTTTAAATGAACTCTGCAATCAGGTGTAGCAGTGCAAGTATATAATAATCGACAATTTACAGTACAAGATAAATATGCCGAAAAAAAGTCGTAAGGAACAACATAAAACAAAAGGACTGTTACAATTAGAAGACAGCTTTTATATTACAGCATTTTTAAATTGAGCCTGTCGGATCGAAGTTTCACTTTCATGAATTATTTCTGCAATCGTCTAATAGCATCATTTGTGTTTAGCCTTCTTCTTCTTTTTCGATTGCTTATTTTTACTCTTAGACTTCTTTGTTTTTTTCTTGTGCTTCTCCTCTTCTGTACTGGAGTCCGACGATTCAGAGTAACTCTCAGTGTCCGAACTGCTCTCTTTTTTCAAAGACTTTTTCTTTTTATGTTTCTTATGCTTCTTTTTCTTCTTCTTGTGCGATTCGTCAGAACTTTCTGAATCTGAAGATGAACTCTCCGAACTGCTGGAGTCGTCTTCAGTAGTACTCGACTTGACTCTTTTTTTGGAAGATTTTGTATCTATTTCTTTTTCCGGTTCAAGTTCCTCCAGTTTCTGTTTTTTGATTGGTAACATTGCTATTTTACCATCTTCAGTTTCAGATTCTGATTCAGACGCGGAATAATCTGGCTCAAAACTGGCTTCATCCAACACACTGCGTTTACGATCTGACACGAGTCGTGGATTCTTTCTTAACTTCTTCATAGTTCCCTCGGAAATAGATCGTGGAGCTCCCATTACCGATACTAGATTCGTAGACATTTCGGAATTATCAAAAGCGATGGACTTGTTTTCTTCAAAATTTTCAGATTTACCCTTCGACAATACACTGCTTCCCCCATCTTTTTGCTGCTTCTGTTTCTTCTCTTGACTTTTTTCTTTATCCTTCTTATGCTTTTTTTCCTTCCGCTTTTTTCGATCTTTTGACTTGCTTCTACTTCGGTGCTCTTTCTTTCGTTTTTTTTCCTCACGAGTTTTTTTATCCTTCTTCTTATCTTCATCCTCTTCTTTATTTTTTTTAAGAGACAAAGACCTCGTCTTGGAGGAGTCTTCCCTTTTATAACCGATGATCGGAGGCGTTCTGCCGGTTCTTTTCTCACGCTCGCGATCATTTCGCGAATCATTTCTACCTGATCGAAATTCTGAAACGGATTTGCCATCAGTTCGCGAATCATGTTTCTCGTTCCTCAGCTCGTGATTAAAAATTCTATGTCGCGTGTCGCTTCTGTCATTTTTATTATTTCTATCATTTCGTTCAATTCTCTCGCGCTTGCCTCTATCCTCTAGGAAAACCTTGCGATCTACGATACTCACTGATGATACTGTTGTAGGTGGATCTACACGTCTCTCCATAAGTGGTGACATTCTTCTTTCACGAGTACGTGGAGAACGAGTACGTGGAGGATTTTCGTTTTTTAAATCACCACGTCTTTCTAGAAATCCTTTCGCGGGACTTAGCTTCCGTTCCTTATCGTCGTCGACCTTATCGCCTAATCTTTCTTTGGCCGACAATCTTGTTGGCGAATGCGACTCCGATGCTGGTTTAAATTTCGAACGATCTAATTTTGCCTTCTTCGCTGGTTCTGTTATTTCTACATTTCTTTCATTTCGGCCTACGTTTATGGTAACATTTACGCTCTTTCTAGTATCCCTATTCAATTCTACATCAGCAATTTTCGGCTCAGGATTCTGATAAAGTATCTTGCGGCTTTCGCTTATCTTCTTGATTTCGATTGGTCTGATCGCGTTTATTGCTTTTTGGAAGATAGCATTCTCAGCCCTTTTGAGCACTTCTGAGGTAACGACTTTTGTTGATTTAGAATCGTCATTCATTGTAGCCTCTGTTTCCGTCGGCGATTCTGATACACTATCCGCTTTTTCGATATTGTCATCCCTCTCCCACTTGGATAGTTCTGGCAATGGTGCTAGAAACTCATCTTTTTTCGGAGATTTGTCATCTAAAACAACTCGCTCGCGTTCCTCAACTTCAGTTTCCGAAGTTAATGAATAATTCGCAGGAATGATAGCATTAACTTCAGCATCTTCTAGCCCACTATAGAGTGAATCTGGCTTTGATCTATTCTCCGTTTTTAGTTCTGGAATTGGTTTAAAACTGGGATTAGGTGGATTGCTCGCAAAGTCAGGTTGCTCTAATTCAATATATTGTTTGTTAGCGACAGTGTCGCCATGAAATTCGGGTGGTTCTGGGTTCATGATCAGAGATTTATCCTTGAATTCTTCGTTGATATTGGATATACTGCAAATATTGGTAGGATCTTCGTGTACTGTTTTACTACTTAAATCTTGATGGATGGTTCTGATATATCCAGGTTTCTCTGGAGATGGTGTGCATTCTACCTGCTGCTGTATTTTTTCATCTATAACCATGTTTTCATTTTCGTTTAATCTTAACGGTTCTTCCTTCACAACATCCTTCTGCGTTGATCGCTTCTCCTTCTTTCGCTTCTTCTTCTTTTCTTTCTCTTCACCGTCCTTCTTCTTTTTCTTGTCCTTTATCTTCTTATCTTTCTTCTTTTCGTCTGCCTTTTCTTCGTGATCTTTGTCACGTTTTTTTATTCTATCAGGAGACTGATCCTTAAGCTCACCACGTGATCTTGGTCGAAATGGACTCGAGCTTTTTCGGGATCTTTTCCGATCAATTGAATGACTGTCATAACGCTCATGACGATCCTTTTCTGTTTGCTCATAATCTCGATCTCGATTTCGATCCCGATCGCGATCACGTTCGCGCTCACGTTCTCTGTCCCGATCCCTATCACGGTCTCTTTCCCTCCTTTCTCTCTCTCGTGTACGTAGTCCCTTCTCTTCCAATCTGTAGCGTTCTCTCTCATCTCGATAGCTAATAAAAACAATTACAATAAATGTTTAAATGCAGAATTATATATAAATATCTAATTTATGTGCAAGGTTTATTAATAATAATTCTGATTAACGATTCCTCTTAAGTTTTTCATATCATTGACATCGACCCATCAATGCTATTTTTTCACTTTTAAGCTGCTTCTCTCATTAATCTTACAAGCCGAGTTAGCCGCAAACCTCAGGAAACAAGGTTTTCAATTAATTATATGTTATAAAATTGGTCAAGTAAAGATTTCATTTCAAGAGTTTAAAGAGTTTCGCGATTTGCTCAATTTCCGCAACTCTGATCTGGAAAAACTGCTTTACATGTATCGTTAATTTATTAATTTATAATAAGCAATTTATAATTTTCATGTAGTAGCATAACAGGACCGCTATAATTTATTATGTTAAAGCGACTAACTTTTCAAATTCATAGGGATAATACATAACAGCACTCTATCAGAATCTTAAAACTGGGAGTCTCACATTATCAAACAATTAACATGTATACGAAAATCGTAATCGACATAGTTTTTACAGAGATTCTTTCTCGTTATTTATGATTTCCATAAGTAGAAACTCTACATTACTCTTCATACTTACAAGTTCCCTTAAAAAAAAAAAAGAAACGACTAGAAGTTGAAAATAATTCTTACCGATCCTTGTCATAATCTCTTTTTTCCACTGATCGCTCCTCATCCCGTCGGTGACTTGACATATGTCTGTCATCGCGTTCTTTATCTTTATCCTTCCGCTCCCGTTCATCTTTCTCTCTGATCCTTTCTTCACGATCTCTCAATAGGACCCCTGCTCCGAGACCTCTTTCACGATCCTCTCTCTCTCGCTCAGAAGTTACACGCCGATCCCTATCATCTCTCTCCCTAATCCGCTCATCGCGTTCACGGCACCTGTAATTATTAGATCATTATAAAATATTAATGAATGAGTCTGTAAATGAAAAACAGTAAGAAAAAAAAAATTAATAACAATTTGAGACGAAGCAAAAATGTCAACTTAAAAAAAATGTTCTTGTTACACAATATGCTTCGTGGAATACAAAATCATCAGATGTTCATTCCTGAAAAATATACTATAATAATAGCATGAATAATGATGTACCTGTCATCTCTCGAAGATAATCGATCTCGATCGTCAAGGTCTGGATCTTTATTCGGCCCGTGCTCGCGATCTTCTTGTTCCTTCAGGAGTCTTGATCTGTCACGATCCTCTCGCATGGATCTTTCATGATCAACACCCGGCGGTGGTAAATCGTAATATCCCTCGGTACCTGGTGGTGCAACGTCATCGAATCGCTTAACTGGCATGTCGCGCGGAGGACTGCAGAATCGTTGCGAAGACGATCCAGTATACCTGTCGACAAACAGTTTCAGAAGCAATTACACGATTAGGCAGCATAAATTGTATTTCTTGAGACTTTATTAAAAAATAAATCAAATATAGGCGTCAGATTCGCTATACGTTTAATCGTTATTTCCAGGAGAAAATCATCTTTTATTAATTCTCAACTTTGACCTTGACATCTTCGAAAGTTCTAGTGGATTTGCCAATTTTTAACAGACCCAAGTGTAATAAAAACTTTATACAAATTCCGATGGGTTATTATTTTGCACATAATCGGTTAAAAGTCAATTCTGGTTTACTGAATGTAAAATAATAATCTTTGTGAAATAGTAAGGTCACTCTTTTCATAAGATTAAATAGTAGGTATATAACAATATAGATAAGCAGTATGAAAACGTACTGTTAAACACTCAGTGTTTTCTTTAATTCTGAATAAAATACGTTTTTTATGGTAGGGATTTCATTTTTTTTTTATTATATCTGCGTGCTGCTATTTTGAAATCAACAAAATTGCGCATTCGCAAGTAATTTATATTCAATGCAGTAAGATGTTCCATTTTGAAAACAAGAAGCACAGCGCTTCGGGTAAGTTAATACAGTCAATTAGTAATGTTGACTTTAGATATGATGCTTTCCAATCAAGTTTTCTGAAACTCATTATTATTAATATGGATTTTTTTAAATCAACATTTATAACTGCCACTTTTGTGGCATGCTCCAGATACCCAATAATTAAATAAATTTTATGAAAATATATCAATTCCACATTTACCGGTTATTGTTTGCTTCAATCTCAGGTTTAGCGATATTCAATAAATTCATCTAAGTCTCAACGTGAGATTCATTCCTCACCAAGATATAGAAATCTGTATTTTGTCCATTAGTATAAGTGGTAATAACAATAATAACAGTAATATCAGTCCACTCGCTATGATAATTAATCAAATAAATTATCGTCGAGAATAAAACTTACACGTGACTCATAAAGTCTGTCCATACCGAATAAATCCCAATCAATAATAGAGGATATTTCTGTTGCTTTTTGTTAGAAATGTTGATTTGGCCCTGAATTCACCTGAATCAGTAACCGTGTTGATTCGTGCGTTGGGTCATTTATGAAGTTGCAGAACCTTTTTTCGTCTTCCAGGCTGGGCTCGTAGGCGATCCAAACATTTTGCGAGCTTCATTCTTCCTCAATCAGTATTTGCCTTTCTTTCCTTTTTTGTTGGTACAATACAGCATTCTTTATTATTATAATAATATTGACATGGTGACAAGATACATTGTTGAGACATTTTTAAGTATGTCAAAACTACACAATATCATTTCAATTAGTCTTACCTAACATGTGGTTAATAAAATAATGTATGTATATATGATTTTTGTCGAATTTTATAAAGAAGACAGTCGTTCGAAACGGTAAGAGTAAATCTTTGTACAACACCGTCGTAAATAAACCTATGCACTCTCACTCTCTCACCTTGCATTTCTCTTAAACTTCAAACTTGGAAATCTACTGACTTTGAAATTTTAATAATATAGATTCAAATTAATTCGATCCGATTCAATTTCATAAGAATTTCCGCACCAAATTCATCTTAATAATCTGTTATGAATATATAGGGTGTCCGTCCCATCTAACGAGTAGAATATACTTGTGGCTTCCCTCGAGCGAAATAACACCTACGATTTCCACTATGTGGAAGATTTCCATTCTACTAAGAAGTCATGTGACTGAATTTCCACTCTCGTCAAATTATAAGAGTACCGAATAATACGGAGGCATGGGCGACATCTTGCTTCAGTACAGCCATAAGCCTATTTCACTCGTTGGGTGAGATACTATGTATACTATACATTTTTTTAGAAAGAAGATTAGAATATACATGTGCTCTCTATTAATCATATCTTTATATTTGGGCAAAATAAAGCACAGTGTGCACCACTGTATGCCCAAATTTCAATACTACGTAAGAGAACTACGAATATCATTGTAATTTCAACAAACAATAATACATATCATAGCAAGCATCAACTGTACTGCACCGTTTAATCAAAGACATTCGGATTTGTAAAGTAATATTTGTTTCATACATTATTTTATCCTATATATGTATAATATGACGATATCAGTTTTATCGTACTCGACAATTACATCTTATATAATTATATGCAACATATTTAATTGTTTGCGCTCAGTGTCATATACACACATACATACTTCGAGATGATTCATAACATCCGGTGTCTTTGAAATCATGAAAGAAAAGCCATCCCCAAAAATGGTCAATTTTAATTCAGAAAAATATTCATGTTCATATTACCTGACAGTGAATTGTATGAACTTCTTTTCATATAGTTCAATGAAAAAAATGAAATAAAATACAGTCGAGTCACTTTTTATATGGATCTTTTTAATACGGTATTAAAATATAAGTTGTTTTTTTGTGCGATTCTTTTATATGCAGTTTTCTGTGGAATGTATTTGCCACATAAAAAGAGACTCGACTGTATCTATTTAAAAACACAACTGCAGTACATGAAGTCGAAGATGGTACATATATGTATATAATTCGTATTCGTTGCATATTCGTTTTAATACACGTGCAGAATAACACGAAAAGGCAGTATTTGATGAAAACGTAAATATAACTTACGGCTAATTCATTTATAGGTATTCCTTCTTCCTGATTGTAGAAATCTATTAGTTTTTCATCTTGAACAATAAGAATCTGATTAAATGAAGAAGAGAAAAGAAAAATGTGAACGATAAACATTTACACTTATGAATAGTTTTTTAAATAAATTTATATGAGTAATGTGTTATTTCTTGTTAATCATAATGAAAATGGAAATGAGATGCAAAAATAAAATAATGAGTGGCGATCGACAATATTTTGTGAAACGTTTTAATAACTACATTATTTTGACTCAAAGCTATTATAAGAATTTAATTACGAGGACTCCGGACCACTTCTTTACTATGCGAGTAAAATGTCAACAAAAATTGTAAATAACAGGATTTTTACACAAATTTTTTTCCAAAACGGAGTTCAAGGTTAACAGTCATTTTAATACCACTTCCACGATAATTAAGTCAAAACTGAAAGAGTAATCCGACCTGAAATTTTTCACATTTTTCAAATTCACATCAAAATTTCCGGGTCAGTTTTAAGTTAATTATTATGAAAGTGGTGTCAAATTAACTGTGACTGATATATGAAAATGAATTGTTGAATCGGCTCTTAAGGAATGTCAGTATTTTAGACATAGTTTCGCATTTGATATCACGTAACAAATACAACTAATTATTCCTAATTAATTATATAGGTAAGATCAATGACAGTTGGTACTTACTTCACTCGTGGTATAATAAACAATGTCCAATACTTAAATTCTATTTGCTATAATTATCGTCTATAATAAATTACTTATTTTCCGTTAATAGTTCTAGACTACATGAAAACCTATTTGCATCTACATGTGAATATCTCACACATGGAATTACTTTTAAATGTGTATTCTTATTGTATTCGCAGAAGTATTTCTAACAAAAGTAGTACATTTCTCGAGAGACAGTACGGTCCCACAAATAAGATCACAAAGTCGTCCATATACTCAGCTCAAATTTAACTATATTTTTAACCTAACATGAAAATTTCTATAGGTATGTTTGTAAAGTTTAACGGAGCAGAGAATTTCGCAGAGATATAAGACTAATTTCTTTATAATCATATACAATTTTTACAATGTAACGTTGAATTTCATATCTTTCTTATAATTCTACCACTCATATTTTTCGAAACATTACCTGTGTATATTCATTAGATAATATAATTCAATAAAATTAGTAATTGAAAAATTAGAAAATGAACAGTGGTTTAAGATCAGGATTGTAAATATACTTAAAAATTTTAAAAACCAGTAAGAATATTTTTACAAATAGGAAATGCTTAAATAGCTTTTGAATACAGAATTCCAGGTGTCAGCTGATATTTTATACTTTACTAAAACTTAACATTATCACCTACTTATATGTACATCATAGTCAAAATCTTTGTATCTTTATGAAAAAATACAAAAGTACAAGTTCATTAAGGCTGTCCAAGGGGGTTAAAGAAATTTCAAGTCGATCGAAATACTCATATATCAATATGCAACTCAATTTGATATAGCGACATAATTATACCGATTTAGTGCCTGCGTACGTGTATATGCGCGCGTCCTTTAATAGTTTCAGCACTTGAAAATCTATTAAGGTTTATCTTATTAAAGTATTTACTAGATGAAGTATTAGATTCCAGATGTTATGTTAAAATATGTGATCGGCTTTGCACCAATTTTATATGCGACCTTCTATCAATCACGAATCTCGTAAATTTAGTATTAGTGTATATGTAAGCCCGCAAAAAGATTTCTATTCTATTAGATGCAGTGAAAGAAAAGAGATTACTTCTTGTAGATTAGATTCCAAATAATCTAAGCAACCATCAAACATATAGTTCACGGAACATAATTAAAAATTTTTTAATTAACATTAGTGAAAATGAGGATACCGAGCAGATTTCCCTTTAAGAGCTCGGATGCACAGCTGATCGAAACCGAACCAAATGAAAAATATAACATAATTTCTATTTCTGCGATACAAAATCAGATATTTTATCATATGTAAATTTGTGCACCTTAATTAATAAAACTATTTTTCATATAGAAAAAATGGTCATAAATGTCTTCTTAAACATAATAATGAACAAGCGATCAGTATAGTGAGTCATGAAGTGTTAAGGTCAGGTGGGTCTTCCATATAGTAATGTCGCGTGACATACCAATAGATATGAACTCAAATGCAGAAACAACAAAATTGGGGGAAAGACGAGGGCGGTGGGGCAATAGAATAAAGATGGTTCCTTGTGTTTTCAAGATATCAATTTACTTAGAATGCACAATTAAACAGAAGATTTCATAAATTGTTTAGTGTTAAATTGTCGTACAAAGTGTAAGCATAGTTTATATGGTCTTTGCGCAATGATATATTATACTGATTACTTTTTTTCTATTTAATAATTTAATTCTTGGATGTTTCTCTGCAGTGTATATATTTGAGTTAACGTCTGATACGTGGGTGTGACGTTACAAGATGAAAAACACTCCAATTTAACACTTTTCGTAGCTCACTTTGTATATTTTACACTATTTTACGCCCTGTTATGGGATATTAAAAGGATTCCGGAATAACTATGTAAGTCCCTTCGTGAACGGAGCTCTGGCAGCCGTTTTCAAAAGTAGTTCATTGCCGTGTTAAAATCACATAAAATCTATTACCCCCTGTCACGATGCACAAAAAAATTGTCAACAGATCATTCCACTATTCAGAAAATATTCTTTATCAATGTGATTTGTAAATGGCGTGAAACCATAAGAATATTGTACTGATTGTAGTCATAAGATACGTGCTAAAATGAAATTATTTATAATTATACAATGTGGCACAGCGGGCTATCGATTCTGTGGCTTATTTCTGAATTTTCACTATTCTATTTGTTCATAAGAAGTTATTTATTCCTGGAATGTAGAATTGACATGATCCTTCTCCGATGTATAATTAAAAAAAAAATGTTTTCGAATTTTTATTATCATTAATCTATATGTGAATTGTTAAAAATATATATATATAAAAACAGCCAAAATTCAAGATAACAGGTCTCCCCAATTCCCTGAAGGCTCTTTCTTATTCAAATCAAATATTAGAAAATGCTACATGCGAAACATTATAACAAAATTTGAAACATCTACAGCTAGAACGAATCACAAAGCCGTCTCATAATGACATAAAATATAGACAATAATAAGAGTTCAGTCATTAAAATATAGAGCATAACCATAAATAAAACAGAAAACGATTCATGTGTATTGACAATGTCCAATTAGCCTACTGTAACAACGTATTTAAAATGTTATTTAGTATGGCCATTTAATACAATTTATATTAATACAAGCGAAATTGCAAAGAAGGATGCATTGTCCCTGCAACAATAATTAAAAACAATGAATATAAAAAAATCGATTTGTAATTACTAGTTTTTCACAAAGTTATTTTTCTATGCAGTTTTTTCGATTAAGGAATCATATTGTTGATTCAATTTGAACGTTTGGCTAAAGGAACTCCAGGAATTCCCTAAATCAGATTTTTCATTTTGTTTCTGAGAAGTTTATTGATGAGCTTAGGAATGTGAACTACAATTATAAATCATTTTGATTATCGAGTAAAAAAGCTGATTTTTATTTTTTCTTTAAACTAGGTAATTAATATGTTTATCAGACTGTATTTAATTATATAAAAAATATTTGGCTGAATTATTTAATATTTGGCTGATAGATGAGTTAAAATAAGTTCATATACATAATTTTATGTTGAATTCTCGCACTTAAAAGAGAAATGGTTTACGATTGTAGACCACGTGTCTAACGAAGGGTTAAAGTTAAATCAACGGTGTCAATCTATAATTCAAAAAACTATTGGATTGAATTATAAAGAAGTTTCCATGTAGGTAAATAAATTATATTTAAAAAACGAAATTATAAAGCGATCTTTTTTATATTCATTGTTATTCATTTTTTCTGCGGGAGCAATGTTCTTTGCATCGTTCTTTGCAAGTTCGTTTGTATTAATATAAAAATGTATTTGAAATAATCATAATGAACATGTCTGATTTTTACGCTTCTCTGACTGTATTCTATGTCCAATACATCCTTAATGATAATATTTCGATACATTTTCTTACGAATTATAGGTGACTTATGACATCAATCTCACATTCGGAGACTCTTTCACGTTATAACTCTTAAGAAGATGGTATTTTAAACGCATAAAATGATCTCGCTGCTCAATTATCATCTCATCTATACAGTACTATAACTGCATGTAAAGAAAAGAGAAATCCCTTATTGTTTCTTTCTGCAGAGTTACTGATTTGTTATGCATGGAATACAAATATATTTTAAATTGTGTCTATAAAAATAACCTTTTTGTAATCGATGGATATTTTGAAATTCAAGATTTGATCTCCGGTGGGTAACAGAATTGTACGAGTATATAAAACGGAGTATATCGATATTTGTGAATTAAAACAATAGGATCAAGCAGCACTAATTGTAATTCTCATATCTTTGTCAGTTATTTTACATATTTCGATCATGAAATTATAATACATTGTGATTTTCATTCATCTGCCGAAACTTTTACTCCGCTTTCGCATTAACAGTTCTGTGAATGTGCAATAAAATAGTAGTAGTAGATAATATGTGAATTGCGTGACAAGCCCGTGAAAGGGACACGACTCTTTTTGTCCTCTCATTTTTAGGATTATACACATTTTTGACATCTCTAGATGCAGTACATATCGCAGCCGATCACAGGGCGATTCACTAAAAATCACCGCTTAAGCTATCTTCGTAAATATTGATATTTTTGACGAAAACGTTTAAGACAAAAGTTTCATTACCTAAAAGCGCCTACATTTTGGTCGCCTCCGTTTTTTTCTCAGGTGGTGGTATTAAGGAGTTTTCAAGTTCACTTCAAGTTTTTAAAATAGAATGCTCTACTTTTTATTAGTTATTGTCGTAGAGGTGAGAAAGAGAAATGCAACGACTTGCAATCCTTTGACCTTCGAGTGACTTTTCAAGTTTTCCAAAGGATACGCGTATTATTTAATCGATATTACTTGAAATTTCAAAGTGTCTATTATTCGATACGTTATGTACAGTGAGCGGTATTAATGACGTCCCTGGTAGAAGCTAAAGGGATGAGCGACGGAGCGAAAATAGGGCAGCCAGCAGTGGCGGGGCAAACCAGGTCCACGCGTAGAGCGGGAAGCTTATTCCGCCGGCTGGGACACCATTAATGTCAGCGAGTGAGAGAGTCTTATGGGGGACTCGCGCTGAATGTGAGGGAGAAGCTGTTATGCAGGACTCAACAAATTCGTGACATTAATGGTGTTCCAGCCTGCGGGAAAAGCTTCCCCCTCTACGCGTCGACCTAGCTTGCCCGCCACTGCTGGCTGCATCATTCTCGCTCCGTCGCTCTTCCCTCTAGCTTCTACCAGGACGCCATTAATGCCGCACAGTGTACTTCCGTCCCTATCGATTTTGCCATCCTAAAATATCAACGTTTCGTCGTGTCATATTTTTCAACATTTCTATCGAGCTGTATTATGTCCATTCAGTCTCACAATTATTTCATTGCAAAAAGTAATCGAAATCATCATTCACGATGCCGGTCTCCAATATCGAAAGAATTGATGTTATTAATTTACGGCGAGTGCTAAAGAAAAGCATGCAGCGCAGTTATTCTGTACGCTGAAAAATGTCCCGATCGTTGAATACCATTGCATCGAACTTTCGAAAACATTTTTAAGTGTTCGCAAGAAACTGGAAATTTAACATATTAGTTTTCTCGCTATTGATAAACAGCACCGCGAATGACGATTTCTACTACTTTTCGCAATAAAATGAAATATAAGACAGAATTGACATAATACAGACCGATCGAAAAAGTTGAAGAATATGACTCGACGAAACATTGATATTAGGATGGCAAATTCGATAGGGACTAAAGTATGCACAATGTATTAAATAATAGACACGTTTGAGGAAATATTGAGGACGCCAAGAATTACAGAGGTATAACCTTACTTAATACACATTATAAAATCTATGCAACGGTGTTAGAGGAAAGATTAAGAAATGAAACGGAAAGAGGAAAGATGCTCCCAGAAATACAAGCCGAGTTTAGAAAGGACAGAAGCACAGCAGATAACATATTTATCTTAAATCATGTGATAGAAAGGGAGCTGAGTAAAAAAGGAGGAAAACTGTTTGCCTTCTTTGTGGATTTAAAGACTGCCTTTGACTCAGTATGTCATCACAAGCTTTGGAGCATACTATAAAATAAAAGAATCGGTGAACAAGCAGCAGAGGGGATAAAACAAATATTAACACAAACAAGAAACGTTGTCTCTTCCTAGCGATATGACTTGGCCGCGCGCGTAGAGTCGATGAAGATTGTAAGGCTTAATCCAGCAATTTTGACACTGTATCGAAGGTTGAGACTTCCCGATCAAGGTTTTAAGCTTAACCGAGATATTCAAATTAAAGTAAATGTAGAAAGAAAAACAAATGATTTATTTTTGATTGATTAACAATAAGAAATTTGGTGAGTTATTTCGCAAACATCGTTTCAAGTTTATAGAAAATAATGTGTGAAAGGTGAAGTAGTGTAGATTCGCTCGAGGACTTGTGTGTTGACTGATGTTCTCGGTTTCAGGAGTTGTAGAAGACTGTTTTTTCTTTCCAAAAATTAGAAGGAAGTGAAGCAAAAAAGGAGCTCAGAGTGGGATTGGAGAATGTGGGATTGGTTAATTGTTTAGGAAAAACCAAAAAAGGTGTGTCGAGTTTGCTGACTCGGAGGTGATGCGTTGTCCCGGAGTGGCATGCCGGTGACGCGCATGCAATGTTTTATTGCTGTATACTGTGTGTTTTTCCTGCGTACAATTAATGACTTTGGTACGTGGTTTCGATTTAATTGCTCGTATTAACTTTTACTAAACAAGGAAAGGAAAGCTCGGAACAACTTTTAGACTAAAAGAGAAGTAAAACAATACTGTCCACTTAGTCTAACCCTCTTTGCATTATTTCTGTCAGACATCCAAGAAATGTTAAAAGGAGGTCAATTAGGGGGAGTAATAGTGGAAAAAAAAGTTCTGGTCGCTTGCATATGCTGACGATTTGGTATTGCTAGCAAAGGAAGAGGAAGAGATAAAGGTTATGTTAGGGAGATTCGAAAAATACCTGGAGAAAAAGATTCTAGCGCTAAATGCAGAAAAATAAAAAATGATGTGCTTCCAAAAAGGAAGAAGAAGAAATAAACGAGAATGGATGTGGAAGGGCAAGGAAATAGAGGAGGAAATAAAATACCTGGGATATACATTCCAAACAAATGGAAAAGACACACATATTAGAAATCTGAAAAAGAAAGCAAAGTTTGGGGGATAGGGGAGAGAAGATTTAAGGATAACTTTAAGAGATGGTTAATGCTCTTTGATTATTTAGTTAAGGGGATAATTTTGTATGGAGAAGAAGTCTGAGGATCAAAGAGCAAACAGAACTAGAAAGAATACAGATAAAATTCTTAAAATGGATACTAAGCCTAGACAGACGGGTTCCGACTTGTATAGTACTTGAGACGAAGAGAGAAAAAATAAAGATAACAGCAGCAGAGAGAGCAATGAAATTCGAAGAAAAAGTAAGATTGACAGAAGAAAGAGTTATAGATGGAGTGCATGAAGAAAGGGAGAGGTTGAAAATAGGAACGGCAAAGACAGAGAGAAATACCTACTCAGATGTGGCTATGCAGCAGCACAATCGGACAAACTACTAAACGAGAGTAAGGAGATGGCTAGCGGACTGAAGATGACGAACTCGGACATATAAAAGCAAACCCAAATAAGTATAATTAGAGAAACTAGATATAACCAAAAATACAAGCTAATAAGAAACAAAGACCTACCGAAGTACCTAGAGAAGCAAGGAAATAGAAGAAACCAAAAACTGATAGCGTGATGGACATGTGGCAATGAAGAAAGGGAAAACAGATACTAGGGAAACCAAAGAGAAGAGAAAGTGTAGAATATGTCACAGAGGAAAAGAGACGATATAAAACCTAATAAGAGACTGCTAAAGAACACGTATGGAAAACACGAGCATGATGCGAATACTGGGAAGAAGGAGAGAAGGGATAAGCTGGTCAAAACACGTAGAAAGGAAAAGGGAAGAAGTAACTTAAGATATATTATAAAGTAATTATATAGTATAAGTATTGTTATATATCTACCAAAGTCCTATTTCAAGTCCGAAAGGTCGAAATAAACGAATTCTATTTTAATAGACACTTTTGAAACTTCAAGTAATACCGATTAAATAATACGCGTATCCTTCGGAAAATTTGAAATCACTCCAAGGTCAAAGTATTACAGGTCGTTGAATTTGTCTTTCTCGTCTCTATAATGATAACTAATAAAAAGTAAGGAGTCCCATTTTAAAAACTTGAAGCGACCTTAAAAACTCCTCAATACCTCCGCCCGAGGAAAAAACGGAGTCAATTAAAATGTGGGCCCTCTAAAATAATGTAAGTTTGGTCTAAAACTTTTTCATTAACTATCAATATTTACGAAGACATATTAGGTGGAAATTTCTAGTGACTCACCCTGTATAACGAAGTAAATTCGTCTAGAGTAAGTTCCAAAAAGTTTTTAGGTTCTTCAAAAGGTGCGAAATACTTTTCCCGCTAATGATGCCCTAATTCAACATGACTAATCAACAATCAATAGGGCTTATTCTACGATGAGGCATTTGTTGGCAATTATTAACCAAAGTCGTTTCGACTATCTAATCAAAACAGCAAATAATAGAAGGAAATAATTTTGATTGACTTGTAGAAATGCTTTGCAACGATTATCAGAAAAAATTCACTATAGAATGACTCTTAGGTGCGTTAAATTTCGACAATCTATTTTATCAAAATCCATTCGTATGTATTTATATCCACGTGTGTGGTGGTATACAGTAACGTCCAATTGAAGTGGAACACTTGAATTTTTGTGTATCTCTGCGAAACTATGACCGATTTCAAAAAA
>JARPRG010000593.1:0-29742 GCA_031001745.1 Hartigia nigra | reverse complement strand
AAGGAGAGGGCGCGAGCTTGGCGTCACGGATTTCGGAGCCCTTTTGGGGTAGGAAAGTGCTATGTACTAATAAACTACAGGCCAATCGGCAGCACCCAACTCGAAGCCGTTTTCGAGAAAAACCGGCTTCAAAAACGTTGCACTATTTATATACCTGAACCGTTGCCAGTGTTACCGTTACCGTTAATTTAATGTTAATCGACCGTTAATAAATGTTCGATCCCACCGGTCAGGGAAACTAAAAGGGCATAGACCGATCGCTCGAGAGGAGTCGCTAATTGGGGTGATATATTATCACAGATTGGTTATACGAAAATGAAAGATTCTCGTGACTGTTGTGGACAATTAATTAAGATGTGGCCCTATCTCGTACATTATCTAAATTGACCATTGTTAATACGTTTAATGTAAACAAGCGCGTAAATAAACTGTTAAGCGTAAACTCGTCTTTTGATTAAATTAAATTAATTAAACAACCACAATCAAATTAAGCTTTGAATTAACATTGTAAAAAAGTCCTAAATTCATGGAATTACAGAATTAGCTGTTGTAAACCCTGAAGTGTTGGTTATCTAGAAATATTGTACTGATCAACATTTAAAATTTTAAATTTCAGTCCAATTAGTTTAGCGATCCATCTGTAATTTTGTATATTTGTTGTTCTCGTACGACAACACGAAAAAAACACTCAAATCCTTTCTTGCCCTGCTGTATGCTACCGTGTCTAAATTTTGCAGATTTGTTGTACATTACCTGCTAATTGAGAAGCTACCGCTTCTCGATCTTCTTTTTGGTGTACGACTTCGGAGTCGGAGTAGCGGCGGCGTTCTCGACGGCAGACGTCGTTTTGGCGGTGGACTTCTCGATCTGCTCATTCGTGACGGCAAAGGAGAACGACGCCCGAAAGATCTCGATCTTGACCTTGTGTAACTTCGAGATCTTGAACGGCTTCTAGTATGTCGTCGATGTTTTCCAAGTCTTCGATCCCTCTCATCTTTTTCACGAAGCATACGTTCGAACGCTTCCAATGGATCATCAATTATGCTAATATGGAAATATTATACATTCATAAATTAATAATTTTATTTAAAAAATTAAATAAATCTAAAGTTTTGCAATAATTAGATTTATTGTAACGTACCCAGGTGGGTTTCCATTATGAATGTTTCTTCCTAAACCCGGTGGTGGTGGTTGAAGGCCTCTGTAACCCACTGAAACAAAACGAACGTAAGATAGTTACGAAAAAATGAAAACATTTAAAACTAATGTATCTAATACGATTTTACAAGTAGTACATTATTTTAAACAGCCAGTTCCTTAATTTTATTAAGTAGATTCATTAGTTTCGAAAAGGATTTGAAATTGTTACATATATTTCACATATACTTTCAGTGCAAGAGTTGTTCGGTCCGATATAGTTGAATTTCTATTGATTTTTAAATCCTTATTTTACAAATCAAATCGAAGGTATTTGTATACAAAAATCAAATCCTACAATATTTAGCACAATGAACTGCATAGACTAAATAATAGTAACTTGTCTAACTAATAAAATAGATTCAAATAAAAGCAATAAATATAATTAAAAAACATTTTTCCTAGTGTATTGATGCTTTTATTTTATGTTCTTAAATCACAAAATACATCAATACAGATAAACTTTTTCTACGTAAGAATTAATCGCATCCCTCATAACACACAACTCATAATGATACCGTAAGAACTCATGTTCGAAAACTTTATTAACATCGTCAAAATCCTCCGAAAAAATTCTAAAAGATGTCTTCTGTAAAATTATTGGTCAATTAAAAGCAGAACATATTACAAATAAGATAATCCCTATCAAGCTCACCATAATGGGTCCATTGAAAACCATGTCAGAGCCAGGAGTAATATTAACCTTTACAGGACCGGCCCTTTTATGGACCACTTTGTTTAGTTTTAGGGGTAGAACATTTTTGTCCTTGTCAGTTAGTTGAACTACGAAAAAGACTGTACCCTTTCAGCACCTAATATTAGACTTCCGGTCTCGGAAAAGTTAACAATTTCTCAGCTACATAGTAAGATATGAAATAATGAACCCGCAACTAAAATGTTCAAATGCATACATTAGAATAATATTTTATGACACTTAATAGTTGTAAATTATTTTGTTTTATAATATTGAACAACACATGACGAATTTAGCCTTTTAGTAAAATCGTGTCATTCGTACATTTTTAAGACCATTTACTTTTTTTTTAATAAGTGAAAACGTTTCTTTCGTTACAATTTTTTAAGTAAATTAAGACAAATTAAACAAGGTTAATAACATTTAAACATATTTCTATGGAAATGTGTAAAGAAATAATGGCTAATATTAAGGTTCGTATGCATCTGCGTATTCAGGGGTTCCATTACGTACTTTTATTACTGCATAAATATCAAAAGTGAACACCTATTAGTTCATATTTGCACTTATGTTCTTATAATCACAACACGATTGATTATAGCTATTCACTTTTTGTAATTCAAAAGTGTTTAATCAAACTCCCGAAAGGCGTTTGATCCAGTCCGGTTTGGAGAAAGAAGTCCGTAAAATCCGTACGCTGTCTCTATTACGCTCGAAAATCTTTGTTAACGTAAGTTTAGAAATGTCGGCTATAGAGCAATTATATGAATTTAAGATTGTCGACCAAGCAGCCAGGATGAGTGAATAAATTCACTACTTTTTATTAATCCCCTTTGGGGGATATGTACTGATTAATCCTTGTTGGAGATTTAATTAATAAATCGTTATATGAGGAACTGACCGAAAAAAATGCGGGGCGCTAATAGGCCGAGATCATTTCCTCATAATCACTTATTAATTAAATCCCTATCAAGGATTGATTAGTATATATCTAGGGGATTAATAAGAAGTAGTGAATTTATTCACCCATCCTGGCTGCTTGGTCGACAATCTTAAATTCATATCTTTGTTAACTTTCAAAAGCAAGATCTTGCAAGCAGATCGTGTAAGACCATTGAGTTATAGATACTCCACTGAAAGTGTTATTGAATTTTAGTTAAAAGTATACCTCAAAAAAAAGAAACCTTAAATATATACATAAACTGAGACTTGAATGTAAATATTAAATACGTCTATTTTATGTTGTTTAATCCTTATGTCAATAACCGGGTACCCTTTTGTATGGTTTCACTCAAACTTACTTATGTTTCCAGCAACAAATCGTCAAATGCGATCAGATCTCCATTATTTAATTGATTCATACTTTCACTCTAAAAATTAACTAAACATTATAAGAGTAAAACTTTGGTCTTTACAACTTTTTGATATCTTCTCCGCTTTACAAAATTTTTCTGATGGCACAATCTAATGAACATTCGTTTTACCACACAGGGTATATCAAGAAGGAGAGACTGAACATGTTTGGTTCCGTAATTCTCACAATATATACAGTTGCATAATAAAATTTATGCACATTTAAAACTTTTTATGAAATGTGAATTTATATAATTAACGCTTCACGTACAGGTCCATATCCTATATGGAGAAGATTTTCTGTACCTGCGACCGGGGTCTATACGGTGTATATAGTGTATAGACCCCTGTCGCAGCTCATGTATATCGCAATAATTCAAAAAATATTAAAGATATTGTAAATCTGAAAAAAGTTATAGTCGAACCTCGGGCACTGACGCCTCTGACACTAACCGACCTTCCGTACTGATAGTTTGAAAACATTCAAAACTGACAGTTTTTGCCAGCGGTGGTAGGCTGTTCATAAACTGTGGAGCTTTCTATAGCACATTAGTACATTTAGGAAAAATAATCTCGCTGACCACGGCCCTAGTGCTGAAATGTTTTTGGACGATAGAGATGTTAGGTAAAATGGTCAGTGGCTGAAACTTTCTACATCGAAATTTGATAATGCCTGAGGTCCAACTATATACGTAGTGCCACTTATGAGCTTTCAGAATGTTGCAGTGAACATTTTTTAAAAATTGTCGACAAGATTCTCCATTCGAAGGCTATCCATGATTGAAATGAAACTTTCGAGGCTGAGAAACCCCCGGCGGCTGGTACAATTCACGACAGGAGGCTTCCGTACATTAAGGGTTAACAGATTTTGAATAACTAATAGATTACTTACAGTGATGAATTCCTCTAATTGATCTCGGTGGTCCATTATAGGTGCGTGGTGGCTGAGAAGGTCTATAACCTTGTTGTTGATAAGGTGGTCTTTCATATCTTGGCGGACCATAATGAGGCCCTTGTTGATGAGGATATATTGCTATTCGATGTCCCATGTAAGGATCTGGTAACAATGGAGCATTGTGCGGAGCCATGCTGGGTGGCGGTTGGTTATAATTTGGTGGCGGAACACGATCTTCGCCTGGTGGAAAAGGCAATAAAGGTAGTTGCCCAGTGGTAGAGGGGGGTCCATGAAGATGAGGTTCATCAATCTAAACTCGTTTAAAAAGTAATATATTAATATTTCTCTATTATTTAGTTTTCCATAAAATGTGTTACAAACCGTTGGTGTGCCTGGCCGATCTTCCGTTGACCTACGAATGCCAGACTCGTAGTGCACATTAGGTGCATAGTGATTCTCAGTCTGTGGTGGTCCTTGATATGTCTTTAAGGAAGGTGGATCCAACAAATGTGGTAAAATCGATGCCTGAGAAGGATATTCAGAACGGTAAGAATGTCTAGGTGACAAAGACCGTCTACGACTCACAGTTCGCAAGTTTTCCATTCTACGCCCTCTTTCTCCACTTCTACAAAGATAATAACAATGCAATAAATTGGCATATTTAAACACGTAAGTATACAAGCGCCCTTCAGTGCTTAAGTATAATAATAATAGTTGAATTAATTTTACGCGGATAAAAATCAAGACTAAATGCATATATGACATACATACTTTGTCATAAGTTAAATTGTACCTTATTACATAGATAATAATAGTAAAAAGCATAATAGAAATTCTACGGCAATATAATGTATTATTCAATGAATATAAGATTGTACAAAGGGAAGTTGATATGTATGATTGCATTTATGCTGGTGTACATAAATGTCTAACCTATCGCGATGGTTATCTCTGCTGAAGCTTCGCCGACGTTCTCGGGGTCTTCTCTCTTCCATATATTCGTCATCACAATCACCTTTATTAGACTCTATTAGATCACTAGGTTCATGTTGATCTGGCTCACGCTCTTTTTCTGGTGAACTACCAATGGCAGGGATTGGTAGTAGCGGTTCTGTTCCAGGAGGTAATGGAACTTCGTTCTCCTCTTCAGCTGGTTTTTTAATAAGCTGATTGTTCTGTATATCTAGATCTGAAGCTAATTCAGAGTGACCTGCAAAGCTCCTATTTCTTAACAGTTAATTCACTTAAAAATTATATTGAGCTGCTAAAAATAAGCAATGCTTCTAGTTTTTTTATTTTTCTATCTGCGAATGATCTCATTATAACGGTAATATGATACTTTTTTTGAATAATTAAGGTTATGTAAAGAAATATCAAATGTGTATATTAAATACAAGATAGCGATCAGCATTCACTTTTTCCTCAAAATTCGAATAAATCGTGAACGAAAAATACGTTATCCCGTGTTCTTCCAAGAATATCGTTTGTTCGCAACTAATTACGTCTTTACCAATTTCAAAAATGAAAAGCCGTCGCGGATAGCTAAAGGTAGTAAAGTAAATTATAAAAGGATAGTATGATGGGGTAAATGAAATAAATAATAGATAAATTAATTACGTAGAAGTTGCAAAGGCTTACTGCTTTGAATGGTTGGTTGCTGAGTACTACTGAAATGTAGAGCCGATCTATCAAAATTTGCTGTTTGTTGTTCTGCAACATACTGTGATTCTTTACTTGGATTTATAATACTTTGTCCTTGTGTGATGCTACTTTGGGCAGGCGTAGGAACGACAGGAAGTTGTTCACATCTCAAGGATTCCTGTTGCATATTCTTAACTCTTTCAATAGCAGATCTGTACGACTGCCTTTTTGCATACCCAGTCTCATTCTTGAAGTTTAAAACGGCATTACGTAAGAAGCGATTCGGAATTAATGTTTCGGGTGACACGTCTTTCTCGTTACAATCTGGACATTCGTGCTCCTCAGACTCCAATAGAAATGTGCGGATACCTATGAAATAATACATAACATGTTTGCAATTTAAGGGTGCGTTCCAAATCTTACTACTAATGCTGCGAATATGGTTTTTTCCCTCATATTTCTGATAAACATTCGACACTCAGAACTCGCAGTTTGTTTTTGAGCATACTCAATCGAAATATATGAAATTGGAAATTCTTGAACTATTTATACTAACATATATAGGGTGTTCCAAAAATAGTGGTACAGCCAAGAAGCAGGTGATAACTTTGCAGAAAATAAGATTTCTATAAATAGTTTTTTTTTTTATTTAGAGCGTCATTTCTAACCACTTTGTGATTCTCTTTTATAGTACTTCAATAGTATTTATCCCGAGTTTACTCGGGTTAACCATAAGAGGGTTAAAATAATAATAGTCAAAGTTCGTTGCACACGCACCCTATGTAATAATTTTCAACGTACAGACCATATCAGTTCTTCTGTAGTCGCAAGCCTCCACCTTACCTCAGAGTTTGTGTTCATACTTTTTGTTATTCGTGTGTAATAGAAATAAGGAAAAAGACAAATGAACAACTGAAGATAATAACAATTCACTTTATTGTGTTTTACCGTAAGTATAAAAAAAGTTAAAAATGTTCACCATGCATTTATAAACACATTCGCGCACGTAAATGCAGTGACACGTCTTCTAATCAATTTCGTAAATAGTTTTGCAAGAATTTCAAGTATGAAGGCTTTGTTGAACGGAATGGCAAAAATTACTTTTGGAGCAACATTTATTACATTTTCTATCTGTATTAAAATTAAATCTGTTAATCGTATCGAAATTTCCATTGAAGTTTGAATTACCTTTAGCAAAATGGATGAATATTCAAATAACGCGTATGTTGATATGATTATGGCATTAGGAGCATTTAACGGCAATAATACCTCTGCTGCTCACAATTTGTATCGAGAACGATTTTTTACTCATTGACGTCCTAATAGACGTGTAATTTCACGAACAGAGCGAAACCAACGGGAACATCAAAATTAAAAATTTTTAAATTTATAGAACGCCTCGCGTAAAAAAAGCTATTGTACAACATTTTCGGAACCAGCCGGGAACTAACACGCGGAAAGATGGTGTACAATTTGGAATATCTCACTCACAAATTTTTGAAGTATTAAAGGAAGACCATCAAGATCCTTTTCACGTCCAGCGTGTTCAAGCTCTACTCACAGCAGATTTTCAATCAAGAACTGCATTCTGCAATTAGCTTCTGCAGAAAAATGTAAGGAATCATCAGTTCTTCTACTGTATTTTGTGGATAGATGAAGCGGAACGCGCGACGGCATAATGAATACGCGTAATACTCATGTTTGGTCAATAGTAAATCTTATGTATTTTGCATAAGAATATGCATTTTAAATCTCTGTGGAATATCAATGTTTGAGCAAGTATAATTGGTAATGTACTAATTGGTCCATATAACCAACCCATTAATTGGCTCACATAATGACGCTTAATGGTACTAACATAATGGCGCTCTGGCACATTTTCTATGTGTTGTGTTGTTCATCTAAATTCTACATATGGCCGACAATAGATCAGGCATGGAGGTCCGGTAACTTGGGCATCAGATCATCGGTTCATGTGAAACGTATTGTATGCAAAATAGATAGTATCAGCGAAATCGATTTGAGTGACAAAATTGTAACAACCTTCGATCAAGTTAAGACGGAGACTATGCTACCATTTCTGCATGAGATTTTGTTAAAACGTGCACAAATGTTCTTACAAATGCATGTAAAACAATCAAGTGAATTTTCATTGTCTTCAGTTGTGAATTTTTTTTCTTCCTTATTTCAATTACATAGATAACAAAAACTATAAACACAAACTTCGAGGTAAGCTGGGAGCATGTGACTATAGAAGAACCGAAATGGTCCGTATGTTATATTATATTATATTATACATATATGGGTCATTAATAATCATGGTTTCCGGATGGAAGCCGCGTCTGTGTTCAGCTTCCATCCGAAAACCATGAGTATTAATGATAATAATGGCCGCGAAAGCCTGAAAACTCAAATATATGGGTCATTCCAAAAATAAAAATTATTGTTATTTATATCGAAAACAAAAATGTGGGAAAATTTCAAATTTGTTAAGCAGTTTTCTTATAATTGTATTGGGAATTTTATCGATTTTTTATTTTTTACTTCTTACTTTTATTTTTTTTCAGAATGTTTATAAATAAATCAAATAATTAAAAGTAGCGTTTTTTATGTACAAAATTCTGAGCTTTCTTAAAAAAAAATTAAATTCGACCAGAAATTTTGCGCAATAGCAAAACAACTAATTTTGTCACTTTAATCACAATTTTGATAGCTTTTCGACATTCTAAATAAAAAATAAATATATTTATATATTATTAAGCTGAGATTTTTTAACGCAAAAAGTACTTTTTATTTTTTGATCGTCATAAATATTTAAAAAAAAAAACAATAAAAGTAAGAAGTAAAATATTAATCCGGTATCCCCACCGTTGTTTTCGGTACTCAATAACCCACAGATGGATCCACTCATTTCTACAGCCAATTAACAACCTTACTATATTTACAAAAAATTCAGATAAAATTCCTTGATGTTTTTTAGGTTCTTAATTATAAAATTAAATTGCCATATTTTAATCAAATCAATTTTGTAACCGTTTTTTTACCTAGATTTTAACACAGAAATTACAGTTAATCAATTTGTCGAGGGCACAAATGACCAATGGATAGGGATCTCGGGTTAACCTAACCCTCAGTCTGCAATTTGAGTTGTTGAAGGCATAGTCAAAATTAATATCAAGAATTTTTCATAAAAGGGAAAAGGAAAATGGCTGGACGCGTCCTAAAAAAGTTGTGAGCGTTATTGTTATACGACATCAGATTTCGTCAGTTTATTGTCACACAACAAAATGTCAAAGTCAAGGTAGTGCCCTCGACAACCCACATTGCAGACGATATTAGTATTTTCAAAGGTTAGTACATTTTAGCTTTTGATAGTTTTTCACAATTTCCCGAATATTTATTACAACAGAAAACCCCTCTAAGATTATTAGATCGATATTAGCAACATGATAGAGTGTAGTCATCCTCCGCAATGTTATGACAAAGCGTCCGAAGACGAATTAGATAATGCGGAGACAGGAGAGGATGTTTTTTTAAATATTGTTTTACTTTGAATTTCTTTTAATAAAGACTCATTAAACTAAACATATTATTTTTTTATGTATTTACTGTATGCGCGAGATTCTCTAAAAATGCCCATTTTTACATGCTCAAATAATTATGCTTTTTTAAACCAATGTTAATGAGACTATTTTTTTTCTTAACATACATACTTTGAAGTAAAAAACCCTATAGTAGTTTTATTTTCTATTTATTTATTACCAAAATATGAATTTTTCAAGTAATTTCCATGATTTGTTGACTTCAGAGCATATTTTAATTTATTTAAACAAGAATATCCAACATTTAACTTGCGCAACTACTAGAACATGTTTTTGAGAGTTTGGAGAATGACTCTGAATTTTTGTGAATTTTTTGAAAGCCTAAAACGTGAATAAATATTGGGTGGAACTGAACGACCCAGATTGCAGACAACGTAAGCGAGAATATGATTAAAGACGGAGGATTAAAAATCGATAAAATTCCCAATACAATTGTGAGGAAACTAATTTAAATTAAAAAATTAAAAAATTAAAAAATTTCTCAAGTTTTTTTTGCAATATAAATATCAAATTCACGGAGTTTCAAAACAATCGGCAACAATGACGCCCAAAAATAAACTTTATTTGGTGGAATGACCTATATATAATATATACGCTCCAATTGAAAAAAAACTGTTTATAACAATCTTATTTTCCACAAAGGCTTAACCTGCCTCTTGGTTGTACCATCATTTTTCAAATACGCTGTATATACTAGTAATCATTTCTCATACATAGTCTGTATTGTAACCAATACATTGATTATTATTTATATCGCGGCAATAGTAAAGTCCCGCTAGTCTGAAGAACCTTAAACACCAAGTAATAACAATTCCTAAGCATCGCGACGCTCAATTCTTCCGCACCTTTCAGCCCATCTGGCCTACCGTTGACAGGTATATAAACGGCGAAAAATCCCGATTCGAGCATTCAATCACTTACGTAAGCTAGTCGTTCTTTAACAGAAAAACGAGCAAACCGTCTCGGGAAAGTGGGCAAACCGTCCCTCTTGACCATAATTTGTTAAGATACTTCTATTCTATTCTCATAATCGAGCAAACTGTTTCGGGTAAGGAGCAAACCCTCAACGAATGAAGCCCCGGAGGGGAGAGAGGCGAACCCCCGTATTGAATAAAACTTAAATTTTTTAAATGTGAAAATATCTCTAGTGAGATGCATTCGCGAAAATTGTCTTTAAATATGTAATCGACGACAACAGTATCAGGGGGTATATTTCTAATAGATTGGCTTTGCCGCCAGTGTCATATTATTGCTGATGCTGATGGTGTTTTAATTATAAAAAAAAATCGTCCAACGAAAAGTCGATCAATGTTGTTATGGGTCACACAAACCTACAATTTTTGTACAGAAAGCGAGAAAAAAGTTATTATTTTTATTTAAGCCAAAAATCCTGTTACCTACATTGAACCCCATGAAAACTGAAACTTTTATCCATAATAGAAACTCAATAAGATACGTGAGCTTTTCGGAACTCTATCTTAATTATGAGAATTGTGACTATTCCAACGCCATTAGAATAATCTAATAAATTCCATTATTTGATTAATTTGAAACTGTAGTCGGTCCACGAATAAAATAGCTTAAAGTAAGCGATGGAAACACATGCTTCGTGCTGGTGACTCCCGTAGTTAAATTTCCCAATTGTCAATGCTCTTTTGCCAAAGGTAATGAATAGTTTTCCATTGATTTGCCACACATTACCTTTGACAAAAAAGCATTGGCAATGAAAAATCTTGCTACTGGTATCGCATTATTTCATCTGTCACTTTAAGCTATTTTCCTCAAGACCGACTATAGTACTCAATAACTACTGAATTACTCTTATAACAATTAGATTAGTCTATGTAAGATAAACTTTATACCAGAGATAGGCACATTGTAATTTAATTATTTACTAATTATTCATTACATTTGTTGTTGTAGAACAACATCGTTATTATTTCTTATGAGACATTCCAACGTCAATCTACACAAAAATACTAATATACATGGCTGCAATTGCCACAGGTTATGGGCCAAGAATTACGGAACGGAACAGTGTAAAAATTTTCTTTATTTTAAATATGTAAAAGTGAGTAGCGAACGTCTGAAAAAAAAGAGAAAAAATGACTCACTCTAATTTCATGAGGATTGAGCTGCTGAATAGAGACAATTATGATACATGAAAAATTTTGATTGAAGTTCTTCTGATCAAAGACGATGCGTGGGAATACGTCGATGAGACGGAAAAGTAGCCCGATGTGGCCAATGGAAACGTGGAGTCCACACAAGCGGCAAAGAAATGGAAGGATGAAAACCGACAAGCCAAATCGAATATAATACTATCAGTTTACCCGACTGAACTAAAGGAAATCACGAATTGCGTTACACCAAAAACGAGGTATAAATGAAATTAAATAATATTTATCAGTCTAGTGGGGCGGCCAGGAAGGCTACGCTCTTGAAAAAGTTGAACCTGTAATGCATGGACGAAGGCAAGGAAGTCCGAGACCATTTCCAAAAATGTTTCAATACAATCAAAAAATTAAGAGAAATGGAGGTGCAAACTAACCCGGATTTGTTCACTATAATATAATAATTATATAGTCTTCCCTCGAGCTTTATGAACCATTGCGTTACACCATTGATTCGCGCGAGGAACTGCCTACGCCTGAATTGCTGAAAATCAAGAACGACGCTCATAACAGCTCATCAGACGCAATGATTGTGAAAAGACAATTTGATAAACGGCGGAAAAACTACCCTATAAGTGATGGAAACGATACAAAGAATCAGGAGCCATTCAGAGACAAATGTCGTCGCTGTGGAAAGATAGGCCATAAGACTACAAATTATATTGATTGGATAAACAAAGAAAATATCGTAAAACAAGAAGAAAATCTCAGTTTCCTGGTAAACGAAGAAATGGAATAAATTACTCAACGAGCTTTTAGCAGAGATTCAAGAGCGGCCCACAAATTGGTATGTATTATAGATAGTGGATATACTTCGCATTTGTACAAGGATTCAGAAAACTTCACGGAACTCGTTAAAAGAAAGAAGGGAACATCAAATCTTGCGAGAAATGGCTTTGCCGAGATAAAGGCTCGAAGGACGGCGTCCTTTCTAAGCGAAGTTGGTGGAAAATCAAAACATGTTGAATTTCATGATGCTTTTCATGTAGCAGATCTACGTACTAATTTATTATCAGTCGGAAAAAGCATTGATAAAGGATTCAACGTGTTTTTTAGCAAAAATCACGCTGAGTCCAAGAGCACTGAAATTGGAAATTGGCAGTGCAAGATACGAAACCTTAACATTCGTGATCTCGTAGATAGCAGCAAGAATGGACTGATTCTCGGAATAAAGTTAAGCGAAGTAAGAGGGACTCTGAAATGAAAAATTTATCTTTGTGGAAAAAAGACAAGAACTCCGTTTCCAAAGAAGACAGAAAAATATTCTGTTTCATTAGAAATTATACATTCTGACACCTGTAGACCAATGAGAATCGAATCAAGTCGAAAAGCTCACTATTTAGTCACTTTTATCGACGATTACTCGAGGTGGTGCGAGATGCAAATAATTAAGAAAAACAAAATATTCGAGGCGTTCAAGGAATTCAAGTCACTCGCAGAGACGCAAACGGGCAAGAGGATAAAACATTTGCGGACAACGATCGAGAATACATGAGCAAAGAATTTAAAGAATTTATGAAAAATAGCGGAATTAAAAGATTGACTGTAACTCATACTCCTGAACAGAATAGAGTTGCTGAAAAAAAAATCAGAAACTCGGGAAAATGTCGCGATGTCTATTAATCCACTTTTCTCCTCCTCCATCGTCTTGAGGTGAGGCTGTTAATACTGTCAATTATATAAGGAACAGATTTCCATTCAAGTCCACCTTGATGTTTTATGATTAATATTTATTAAATAAAGAATCCACAATAAAATACTAATATCCACGGTAATTATGTGTAATTATCACATTCGTATTTAGTTTAGTTAATTATCAGTTAATTAGTATTTTGACTTGCCCTCAAACTAATTACTCATTATAATAATTATTGGTAGTGGTCCACGTTGAACTAAGAAAAATAATTAACAAGTAATTTACGTAATAAATTACAGTAAAACCTCTCAATAAACCCAGAGTATCTATACTCTCCTTTATTCTCTCCTCATGTTTTTTAACCCCACTTACTAACTGACAAGGGAGGTCTTTGCTCAAGAGCAAGTTAAAAAAGTGGGGAGTTACATTATCGAGAGTTTGTGGATCCCAGCGTTACATTATTGAGAGGTTTTACTGTATTTACATTTGAAATAATTGTTCCATTATTCCGTATTTAAATGATTATGGGAATTATATTTAGCAAGATAAATGAAGGTTGAAGCTATTATTATTATATATATTAAGTATATTGTCTAACTTTAATGCACCATAGCTTATTTTATTATTTATTAAAAGATTCTCTAGGGATCCACCAAATTAGATTTTTTATTAAATTTATTGTTTAAAAGGTATAACTATTTGTTTACAATATGGTGCCACAAACATTTTTTTGAACGATTTCTAAATAACGACAGAATTAAATAGGAAAATTAGGTCAGTGGGTATCCTTAGAAAAATTTTTAACGAATAAAATAAGCTATAGTGCATTGAAATTCAATGTAGTTTCTTGATGAAAGAAATAGTACAAAAAATTAACTGAAGAGAGACTACAATGAAATAGAAATTATAATTAAAAGCATGGTGCGAATACTAGGAGAAAAAGTGGAAGAGATAGTTGGTTAAAGCAAGTAAAAAAGAGAAGGAAAGAAGTAGCTTAAAAAGTATTGTAATTACATAATATCTGTACCAGAGTCATATTTCAAACCCAAATAGTCGAAATAAATAAATGTACTCAATGTTCACAATACACATAAATGCGATTAAGTTTCATTTCAAATATAAGTAATTTATTATGCAAATTACTTGACAAATATTTTTGTAAGTTTAACATGGACCACTGCCAAAAATTGTATTCAATTTCAAATGTAATTACACGTGCCCATCTCTGCTTTATACTAATATGTATCGTGCTTCCTATAGTTTATTTTGATTATATTAGAGTAGAACGAGACTAATTTTTTAAACTAAAATTTGACGTTCAATCCTATTGCGAAATTGCATAAATTCATCTATGATAAATTTGTGAGGGATAATAAAATATTATTTTGATGTAATCGTCTCCTTAAATTAATTTGTTTAAAGAATTTGTTAAAGGATATAGTGCAAAAATGACTCATTTTTACCTAATGATCCGCAAATGAAAATGTAATTATTCTTTATAGTTCTTGATCCTTACAATTCAAATATGATGATTAAAAATATGCCAGAACCCAGGGGACCTTTTTGGAAATTGATGTAAAAATTTAGATCTATTATATCCATTATATATATGCTATTTACATTCTTTTTTTTAACCACGGATTTCGTGTGTGTGTGTGTTGAGTTATTAAGCTCGGACAGCTGCCGGCATTAGCATTACCCGATGTGAGGCTGCTCCGTCGGACTTTGTACATCTTATAGCCCTGAAAAGTGTTGGTGTATCATATTTACCGTAAAAATTGTAACCGAATTTATAGAACAGCATTTCAATCAAAAATACAATATACCAGCCCTTTTCAGGGCTATATGATGTACAAAGTCAGACCGTGCGACCTCCCAGTAGTGTACATCGGGTAACGTTAATTCTGGCTGTTCGTGCTTAACGCACACATACATACGAAACCCGTGGCAAAAAAAAACGTAAATAGCATATATATATAATGCAAATAGATCTAAACTTGTCCATCAATTTTCAAAAGGTCTCCTGAGTTTGGCACATTTTTAATCGTCATTTTTTAATTATACGGGTAAAAAATTATAAAGAACAATTACTTTTTCACTTGCTGCTCATTTGGTTAAACTTGGCCATTTTTACACTTCCTCCTTTAAACTGCATGTTAATGAAAGTGCTATCGAAACGTATGTGCAATTAAAAAATAATCAACGCTTCAGAAGATGAGATTATTGCCATCATAATCAGTAAATTTTTTAAAATTATATATCGCTTATACCAAGCAAATACCAATATCACATTTTTAAATGTAATATAACAACACCTTCAATTTTAAAAAGTTGCCAAACGATAAAGAAAACCAGAACTGTGAGATACATGAATTTTTGTCAAAATCCAGCAACAGTGTAAATAACGAAGATCTTTTCGAACATTACGGAACGATCTTTTTATACTCCCCAGCCATAGAATGTTGATATTATATATTTTAAAATATAAGAAGCCTGAATCAAGTTATTAAAATTTTTCGACATATAATCCGGGAACTTAATTTTTGTATGATATTGTTACGACACAATTATCTTAAAAAAATTTATTATTAAAATTTCTCATTATCAATTGACGCATCACACTGTAATTACGGCATCTTAGATGCACAACATTGTTGAAGGGACTGGGGTTCATTTCACGGGAGTTGACAAAACATTTTGCAAGGTTACCAATCGTTTTGACACTACATTTGTAATAAAGGACGCATTTGGCCCAACATTTCTCACATATATTAAGCTCAACAGCTGAATTTTCGAATGAATTGGATACTCGCTTCAGTGTACAGTCTCTTGGATTAATTATTGTGAAAGAGTGTAAAACAGAATATCAACGTTGCCGAATGTATCAACTCCACTTACAGAAAAATAAGTAAAATCATGCTAGTTACAATTTTCTTTTACATTTTACAGCTATAGTAATGCAAGGCCCCCAGTCTCCTTAAGTATATAATTTCATTTCACTGCTACAATTATTGAACCAAAGTAATACGCAGCTTCATCCCCTTGTATTTTTTTGATAATGGATAAATATACAAATAAATTTTATAGAAAGTTTGTTTACACATTTGAAAGTACTTACACTCATCACAGAAAGAGTTTCCACAGCAAGGTATCATAACAGCATCAGTTAAAAGATCTTTGCAAATGTTACACAACAAATCTTCCGGTATTTCTGGTTTCTCGACAACTGGTTCAGGGTCTTGTGAAAATGGTGGCCGTTCTTTCTTACCCTCTTTGTAAGCTTGACTATGAAAATAAAACATACAATTGATATAATTATAAAAATACTACTATGAACATATGTGGAAATATAAAAACATGATTCTATCAAATTACTCACTGATCTATAGCAGGAACTGCATAATGACCTGTGGGGGTCATCATAGCACCTGGCACTAAAGGTCCTTCAACAGGAACCATAAAACTTCTAGGTATTCCAGTGCTCTTTTTAATTTCAATTGGTTCCTGATTTATACCTAGAGGACAATTTTTTATCCAGTGCCCTGGCTGATGACATTTGTAGCAGCGATAGTTTGGAGGAACGTCTCCGGTCTGATTTGCACCACGAATTTTCATATAACTATAAAAAAATACATGTTATTAATTGTTACATGCAACATATTAATTAAAATAGACATACTTTGATGGATCATAATCCTGAGTTGATTGTGTCATCATGGCACGAATCTTATCTTCTTCTGAACCATCAAGACGTGTGAGATCAACAGCCCGTCCCAAATTAGCTTCATCTTTTAGGTTACCAAAAGTCGGTGCCTCGCTACGATCCCACGATCGTTTTTGCTGTATTGTTAATGGTACACGAGCAATAATAAGACTAGTATTTTTTGCAATTAATGTATTATCATCCGTATAATCTAAAATTAATTATATCACATCATTGCACAAATATTGGAGGAATTCTATGAGATATGTTAATTGTAATATTGAACACTTACCTTCCTTGGTCTGTGCATTGGTTATTTGCAAATCAAAGTCAGTATTTTTTCCAATGCGCTTCTGGTGAAATATGGCTTTTTTTAAATCAGCAACAGAAATGTGCAATCCATCAAAGGACACAGTGTCATAATCTAGGGTTGATTTAAATTTATAATGCACTGACATTTTTATTGTTTATCTGACCTATAAAACGGAAAAAGTATATAAATATTATAGTGACACATAGTAACATAAAAACATTAAATATGAATAAAAAAAAGGCATTCATACATTTTCCAGGATTGACAGATGTTGATAACAATTAAAATGATTAAATTTCTGATTTAACAATGGTTTTTTTCAATTCATTATGTCATGGTAAAATTATTGTGTATGGTACAAATATTTATAAAATCCACAAAAGGAAATATAAATAATGAAAAAAGGGATAAGAGGTTACGTATTTCAGTTTGCCGATTTTTAAAACCTCATATAAGGTAAAAATTTAATGATTTCAAAATGTAAAATTAGAGAATGTGTACCAAGGAATATTATATATATATTACATATTATTTGTATGCAGTAAGTGTTACGAGTGCCGCTGATGTAAACGAAGTTTCAACCAAAATAAGTTCGAGATATTTAAGAAGTACGAACACTGACGAATAAGTAGAACAAAAAATACTTATATTACAAATTCATGCCATACTTTAAGCACTAACTTGTTTTCACGAGAATTCCGCTGGTACTCCAGGTGGTCTGGTACGCCAGACAACCCAGTATCAATATTTTGTCATTACCAATGGCCGGCTTTATCATAATCATAACCGTACGGCTTCTGATAACTCAATGTGATTGAAACATCATACAGTTTCTAAGAAAAGTTATACTTACATATTACATTACAAACAGAACACCATCTCACTGCTTAGAAAAAAAATATAAGAATTCACGAAATATCAGCCACACTCCACGCTCTAAAGTCGAAATTGATAAACCATTGGATATTAATAGATGGTGCATTCAATAGTAATGCACGACCTCGATTACGGGCGGATTCACACTGATTTGATGAATTTGGACTTAAAGGCCAGATGCAGCATTGCGCAGATTTTGTGAACAGCCAATAGGAACGTTGTACCGTTATGCCGGACATTACGAGCGGGAATTCGAAATCGTCTGCAGCTGTCAACGACATGAAGTCGAATTTCATTGAAATGAAGCTAAACACACCAATTGCGTGAAAACAATATAGATAGTATATGGGAATCATATAAAAGTAACAGAGGTGGCGTATAATCTTCCCTTCAGAATTTTAAATGAAGGTGTCTCGTGAACATAATTTAACAAAATATTAGTAACATTTTTCTTGAAAACGTCTTTTGAATGAAAAAGAAATAGTGCGATCGTTTACGTCTTACATCAATTATGCAGACAGACTGACTAGTTTTATTTTTAAAAATTAAAGCAACGATTTTATCTACGGATGCATGTTAGATACTTCGTATATATATGCAATCAAATTGGCGGCGTAATAATACTACGTAAAGTGTTCATAAAGTCGTCACAAGACCGCTACACCTTGTCTAATTGTAAGTCCGAATACTCATATAGACGCAGCGATTAAAGACAGGACTTTAGTTGGTGGAAAATGACGAATCTTCTCCCACCATCTGATAAGCACCAATCAGAATACTGCGTTTGAGCGCTAGCGCCTCTACAAGGACCACAGGTAATTCCACTATGGTTGTATGCATTTCACGGGCTGTTCGTGCAAGCGATTTTACGTTTTCCGGTGTACTGTAAGTGTGTCGAAAATAAACCAAAAACGCTTAGTGAATTGTTCTGTCTTACTGAAAACCTTTGGTAGCATTTGATAGTCCAATTTCATGGTTTGGTAGATATCCAATTATTAGTAATTTTTAAATAAATTTCAAGAGTAAGCCCCAACATAAAATTATTAACGGAATTTTGTTTGCAAACAATTCCTTAAAATAATTATAAATTTAAATTGTAAATGAAAATGTAATTTTATATTACGGTGGGGAGGGGGGGGGGGGCTAACGTTACCCTTGAAATTTATTTGGAAAAAGTACAATGGGATACTTACAAAACCTTAGGTTCATTCGCGCAAGCGTTTTCTCGTGCTCCGGAGTTGTAATTATGTGTTAAAAAATGGGTCGAGAGCGCTGCATGCATCGTTGTGTCCCGATCAAATGTTTCAATAAACAGAGACGCATTGGCTATGTTCAGAAGAACCATCCCTGAGAAAGCAAATACGTTTGATTGGTGATTTGATCATAAATCTTACAACAGTTGTGAAATTTGAGCAATCAAATATATTTGCTCCCGGAGTGGTATTTCTGCTGAACACAGCCATTGATGCACTCAGCGCTCTCAACTTATTTTCGAACATATAATTAGTGCTCCTGAGCACGTAAAAACACTTGCGCGAAAAGACATCTTGAACGTGGACTAAAACAAAAATTAATAAAGTTGAAGTTAATTAGCTAACTTAACAAGGTTCACTATAAGACACTTTCGAAGTTAACTATTAGAATACAATCTCTCTCGAACTACCATTTTACTACAGTGGGCTCATTTCATCTTTCGTATAGTTCAGTGCTGATGATACATTTACTACGTCAAGCGCGCGATTGTCCCAACTGGTGAAAAACGCAAAAAATGCGTCAAAGTTTCGAAACGTTTCATTTTCTTATACATAAAACATAAAAAAATACATAACATGACGAATTCGCAGACATTTCATAAGGAAACGAACAATATTGAAATACGTGCGCTGATAGGTTTGCTATACATGCCTGGCAAAAGAAGAGAAAGGCAATAGACATTGAGGATTTGTGGCAGGAAGCAAAGATTAAAATTTGTATTACAATCTCTTAGATTTGACAATAAAACAACTCGAGTAGAACATTGTCGATGCGATTGCTTTGCAACAATTAGAGAAATCTGGGAAATATTTATAAAGAATTGTAATAAGTATTACTCACCCTATGAAGTATGTACATGCAATTGACCAACCAATAGTAGAATTCAAAGGGAAATGCATATTTCGAATGTATTTACCCACTAAACCTGACCGCTATGATCTAAAGTTCATTATCATCAATGATTCTAACACAAGCTATATGTTTGATGCTGTCCCATACTTGGGAAAAGTTGTTGATATACAACGTAATAAGCCTGTTGCTAACTATTTTGTGAGACAGCTGATAAATAGCATTACCATTCAGGAAGAACTGTTGTAATGGATAATTGGTTCACTTCCATCCAGTTATTTGAGATTTTGAAGCGAGAATATAAATTCAAAGTCTTAGAAACAATGTGGAAAAATAATAGATTCCAGATTTATTTTTGCAAAAAACTACCAAAAACAACACAATATGGGTTTTCTAATGATTTCGCATTACTCTCCTATGTACCAAAAAGAAATAAAATTGTGCTAATGCTTTCAAGTGAAATAAATAGTAGTGATACAGACCCTGTTGTCAAGAAAATCAAAAATGATAACACAATATAATTGTCACAAAGATAGTACTGATTCCTTTGATCAGGCATGCAAACTGTACACCATTGCTTGGAGAAAACGATGATGGCCTCTGAAAGTATTCTACAGTATATTAGACAAAGCCAATGTGAATGCTACATTCTTATATAACTTACGACATGTTCATGATAGATTGGACAGAGCATTCCAAAAGCAGTTGTCTTTTGCTCTAATAAAGCCTTTATTGAAAGGTATTATGAAACTGCTAGGCTACGCACCACGATAATAAAGACAATAGCACAATTGCTGAATATATCTCTACCACTTGCGGAATGCAAACATGTAATTACAGTGCATAATAGAATAAGATGCAACTATTGTCATTACTCATTAGATGTCAAAACGAAAACCAAGTGCCCTCAGTGTCTTAAAGCAATGTGCAATCGACACAGGAATCCTTTGTGCGTGGAGTGTAGCTCACTTGGAAAATAAAAAATATTTCTTATATTTTTAATAAAAATGTTTTGTTTTTAATTTTTGATAATAAAATAAATGTATAATAGGAAAAACATGCATTTTATTCGATCAATTACCCTTCCAAGATACCACTTAGTAACCACCTATTTGACATTTCTCCTTTACAATGCCTTTTTTCTTTTTGCTTTCCATCAATTAGAACTGTAGATATTGAAAATAAAAACAGGGTAGCTTTTATGCAAAAATATCTGAACTTTAATGTAAAAAAAAAACCGGAATGTTAATTAGAAGCTGAGATATTGTTTAAAGAAGCCGTGTGGTGCGAAATGACCCAGAGTGCCCGGGGAGGGTCGGCCGAAACCATGTGTACCCGTCAGGGGTTATATATTCGAGGTGAAGGAACTTGAATAAAAAATCAATTTTCTTTGCTGTAAGACAATACAATCGATTTAATACCTATATAAAATAAATATTTATATTCCTACTTTTTATTTATCATACATTTTAATGCAAATTAAATTCTGATTTTGTATTCATGTTCCTTGTCTTTGCAAATAAAGATGCTGTTTCCAAAATAAAAAAAGTACAAAAATATGAACGGTTTCCATATTTTGACGTATTTTTTTGCGTTTTTCATAATCAGTTAAAATAAAGCATAGTCCCCTGAATTGCGGTGCCAATTAAATATTTTAGTATATGATGGTGCTTATAATTAGATAATGTTTGAGTTAGAGTCTTTGGATTTGAAATGCTTTCAAAAAATATTCCAAAACAATCTATTATGACTGCTGCCTTTTGATCAGTCTTTAACAAATTCTAGTGGCATATTACACGAAAAAATCTCTCGTTCGGACGAAATGCTGCATTTTTCATTCTCCAATATATCACGTGAATCATTTTTTAAAGATGCGAGAAGCAATCTAACGAAATTTAACATAATAATACCCTAAGACAGTGAATTGTAAATTTAATCTTAATTTCATTATCGTTAAGGGCAGTAGCTGAAATTTAGTGAGTATTCATGTAGTATGGTTGAGATGTAATCAGATTAAACTATGAGGGCTTTAAAATTTAGCAGTGCAATGTAATAGTGGATAATTTTATTCTAACAATTTCGTAATTTATTTGGAGTATATGTAGTCTATTCTCCAACTCAGAGAGATGTGTGAACATTGCCTGTAACTCAGATTGCGTAAGATAAGTTCGAACACCAACTTTACCACAATTCATTAAGTTACACGTGTCTATCACTTCCTTCCTTTGTTCCGTTTCTTCTTCATACTACTAGTCATATTTCTGTTTTTGCTGCAACTTTTCTTCCTTCAGCTTATCTTCTTTCATTCTTTTTCTTATTTTTCTTGGCTCTATTTCTTTTCATTTTAATGCTTCCACTCCTCTATAACCCCTGCTCTGAGTACGAGCCCAATCTGACTAATCTGCTTCCAATAACGGACTTAGATGACTTGAAAATATAAAATAAAAATAGAAATGAAGTTGTAAGACATAATGCTCTGAAAAATTTTTCGATTTTTTGAATAAGAATGAATTGGATGTTTCATTAAAAGAAATAAGGCATTGGATAATAATTTTTAAAATTTAATAAAAAAAAAAATCTATTGGACTCAATCGAGAATTGGAAAAGAAGACTGTGAATAGATGATCAATGTGATAATACAGAGTTAAGGAGATCTCATCTTTAAATTAAATAAAACTTTGTTCAAGTAATCATCACATGAATGATAAACATTATACCTAATCTTGACGAACTCATGATTCTTTTAATTAATTTAGAGTAAAATTTCTTTTCAAGCTTGCAAGCCGTACGTCTTTTGACAGATAACTTTTTTTCACCATGTCAATTTTGTCTCTTCGTAGGAAACCTGAAGAAGGCCTTGTTATTTCACGCAAAACAATTGGAGCAAATCTTAAGGTGATTCGGTGACGATAATCATAATAGTAATAGGGTATCACGGGTTAGATTTTTGGCCAAAGTAAACGAATTAAAATATAAGATAACTTCATATTCAAACCAAAAATCATTACATTTTATGATAAGGAGATGAAGCTATTGAATTTTAAAGTTATTGTGTTTATAGGTTGAGAGTATCTATACAGTGGCAAGGACTATTATTTAATTTAATTTTAGATTTTCTTACATCTCAGAAACTATATAGTAAATTATATTCAAATTTTTTATAGACAAAGATTTAGTTATTGTCGAATACAGTGGAACTTCGATAACTCGAATCTCAAGGGAAACTAAATATGCTTCGAGTTATCAGTCCCGCTGTACATTAAAAAAAATTAGAATTTTATCTTGGATGGGGTGTTATCACTGAATCACCTTAATAATGCAGACTTTAAACATTTATGATTTTTTCTTATTACTTGTATCACCGAGGAGTTAGTAATAAAGAAGGCCAACCTTATAGGACTTTGTGTCTGATACGAACGACAACTAACTATTGAAAAGTTAGCGCTAAAAAGTAAAAATATATTAATTAAGGGCACTCAGACCTCTTATTTAAGATACGAGTAAAATGTAAACGAACATCTTGAATAGCAAGATTTTGTCAGAAATCACTTCTCAAAGCGAAGTTCAGCGCACTCAATTTTGAGACTATTGTCGCAATAATTAACTCAAAATTGAAAGACTAATTCGACCGGAAATTTTTCACATTTTTCAAATTCATATCGGAATTTTCCAGTCCAATTATTCTTTCAGTTTTTAGTTAATAATTACAAAAGTGGTGTTAAAATAATTGTTAACCTTGCACTATGTGCGCTGAACTCCGCTTTAGGAAAGTATCTCTATCAAAATTTTGTTATGTACGATTTTCATTTACTTCGCATAGTAATGAAAGGTCCGGAGTCCCCTTAAAATCAAAAATCCCAAATAATAATTGAAGTTCTAAGCTATCCAAACCTTACCTAACATTACTTAGGCATATACAAATCCATCACAGTATTACATTATTGTGTCGGACTTGATCGCTCGCCAACGATATTTTTAAAACTAAAACGCCATGAGGATCAGTAGAATGTCTCATACTGTATTTCTTTAAGAACTCCCTTTATTTTTTTGGAATTATCACCATCAAAAATATTTTTGTTTTTAATTAATAAATTTTCATTTTTTACACTAATTTTCTCACGATTAGAGTTATTTATCTAAAATTGATCCGGTATAGAGCTGTGGTGCTCCCGAAATACGATACAGTTCGTTTCAGACACAGAATACATGGGGACTGGCCATCTTTATCGTGTCTCTGGGAAAGCTTTCCTTTGACCCTCAAATAAAACGGAAAATATATAATTGAAACGATTATTCCAGTAGCATGAATCTGTCCTTTGAATATTAATTTAAACAAAGTGTGGCTTTTATTCAGAAGTATGGCATATTATGAGCTGAAAGCTATTATGAAAAATAAAATTATTTTTGCCTAATTTGCTCCATCACTGACAAATTGATAATTTATAGAATCTTAATTATTTATGCTCTAATTCTTTTTTAATATATAAAACCTTAGAACACGGGCATTTTGCTTACTTATTATTTTGCACAGTTTCAAAAAGCTCAAAAATTATATTTTTTTTACGATGATAAGACCTTGAACAAGTAAAATCTTATTATGCTTATTGTTCATTAATCTCAATGTTGTTTTATTACAATTGCAATTTCTTGACATTCCGTTGGCAATCATATGAGCCGCATTACAGAGTACGAAACAAATTTAGAGTTTATTTTATTTTTATTTGTTGGTATCAACCGAAATTTTTCGAAATGATCAATGATGCGGTTTTATATCGAACCGCTTCTGGTAAATGGAAAACCCACACTGTTATTTCAAAAACAATTTGAAAATTCAATATCCTATAAGATAAGCCATGTCTGATAAATGCATTTTTCTATACTTTTGCTATTTTGATTCTTGAAATTGTCCATAAAATAAAATATTTTGAAATCCCTTAACATTTGTCATAGTTTTGCTCATTTTGGAAATCAATAAATTCTTACTGAATTCAAAAATTGGTATACATAGATACATAAGTGACATACATGTGACAAATTAATTATATAGACTAATAAAATATATGCATTTACTTGATTGGCAAGTCTAGTGAGTCTTAAACCAAAACTACCATAAGTTATTCACTTATCACACATCACCCTATCATCTATCATTGATTTATCATTTACAATTTATCAATTATCAATAATCATTTGTTACTTATGAAAGTCCTTTTTTCATTGTCACTCGTTTCTACATAAAATGTAGTGACTCATTATCTTCAATTTTTGAAACTATTTACTATTAAAGATAAGTAATATAAATGGATTTCACATGGATGCACACATGTGCGTTTATCTACTATGCGTCTCTTTATATATCACAAATTGGGGTCGTAATACTAATTTAAATATATATCTTTACGCCCTAGTTGTCGCTCATTAAACTGTTTTCTTTGTTTAAAATTGCATTCCTCTTTTCATTGTGTTTGAACAGGATTCTCTTAATCAAATATAAAAAATAAGTCGCGTAACCAGAAAATAGTTACATTTGTAACATAAAATATAAACCGCATCTGTTTTTTTCTCATTAAACATTTTTATAACAATATTGTATTCCATAATTTTGTAATATAGAAATGTACTTAGTTTCAAAATTACGTAACTATAAAAAAATATTTGTTTGCCACACCTCCACGGGAAGTTCGAATCCCTGCCCTGTTCAGCGAGAAGAAAGTAGCACTTTTCTGTCCTGTGGAAAACAATTGAATTTATAGAAAAGTGTTATATTCACCTCGTTAAATAGATCAGGAATTCGAACTTTCCATACAGATGTGGCAAAAAATAGTATGCGTAACTAGGGAAGAAAGTTCGACTCGCGGGTTGAAATTTCCCTTCCTAATTGCGCAATATACTATAAAAGTGTAGTAGATATCATTATGGAGTAACATCTTTTGTCATAGTACATTTGAAAATTCATCTTGATTGAGTATCCTGTTCAAAGACGATATTCCGAAAAATTGTGTAACCTCGATGTGAGTGTAAAATTTTAGTTTTTATCGACCGCTGAATCCTTTATAATATCTTCCTTGGTAATGTTCTGATTCATTTGATCGTTCTCATACTCGACAAAATCGTCAAACAAGCTAGGCCATGCTTCAGCGTCGTCATAGGCGCCAAGATCATCACCGACTGACTCAGAGAAGTTTAAAAACATGTTCCACGTGTCTCGAGGAATTCCACGAACGTGGTGAAATTCAAGGAACTTGAGCCATTTGACGAGAAGCGGAGGTTCGCGAATCGTAAACACAAGCCTCCAAAGAACGATCGCCATATCTGCCGGCAGGATCCTCTGACCAGATGCAACGTCTAACCCAAATCGGAATGTGAATCGATATAGATCCTTAAAAAGTTCACCGTTTACCATTAACTCCTGAACAACTTCGGGTAATCGGGATTGAATACCACGTATACTATCAACTCGCATTGCTTTCAGTCCTGCCACAAATTCTTGGCGCGTAAACTGGCACATCTGTTCTGCGTTCAACTTCCATGCAAGGACTAGAACTTTGAACTCATCTGGAGAGAGCTGTAGATCCTCACAAAACCTTTCTATGCCATCAGCCAAGATAATATCTTCATGTTGATCCTGAAACACAATTTATAAAATGATTATTCATTAATGGAACTTAAGTCACTAGTTCTCAATATACGAACCTTATACTGATCGAAAAGGTTGTTGAGTTTATTTTCTGACAGTTCTTTCTGTTGCTTTGATTCGGCAGTTTGGTTAAGGCCTGAACTGTTGCCAGAGCGGCTTAGAGGTGGTAACCGCGTATAAAATCCACGCGATGTACGTTGATTGTTCTGTGTGACAGGTACAGATCCACAATTATCTGAACCAATACTATTGAACGTGGTTAGTGTACATAGAGGTGACTTATTTCCATTGGCATGCCTTTCTATAGATGTCAAAGGACTAGTTTGTGGACAAGAATCTGGAGGGAACACACCTCTGAGTTCCATAGTTTCTAAAAAATTATTGTATATTAATAACAATATTAATAATTCTCAATTTGATTATACAAACAATGAAATAAGTTTTATCATAGACAGCAGTTTAAATAGTGTAAGATTATAACAAAACAGAAAAAATATTAATTGTTATAAAGTATTCAAATAAGTTCTCAAAATCTAAAAGAGGTATTGAATACAGTATCATAAATATGTGTATGTACAAAGTGCATACCGTGTTTATGTTCCAAAACAACAGGTTGATTTGTAGTAGATGGTGGGAGCACCTTGAAACACGAAAAGCAGTTTCCCATTGATGCTGTCCGTTCTTAACGTTAGAGTTGATTACCTCTTGCATCAGTGATTCAGTCTTAGATTGGCAGTCTTGATCATAAACTATGAAGGAACAAAACAAACTATTGCATGCACTCATAACCAGTCATTAGTTCTGAGTAATAACATTTAAAAGGAATGATCCAAAATCTCTATTACATTATCTGAATAAAATAATGCAAACTTTTTTGTCTATATTCAGAACTGTGGTCCTTGCCACATATCATCAGAATAACAAATTTAACAGTCATGTACTTGAGTTTTCCTAACTCAACAGTTTTACACAGGTCAACCTGTACTAAAAAATTATATTTTATAAAAAAGAATGCAATTCTACTATTTATACCATACTTTATGACATTTTTATTTAGAAATTCAAGTGTCAATAGTAATACGGACTTCTTAGTTTTCCATCTGTTTACTTGAATTTATTTTGCTCCCAGAGTGACTGCAAGTCCAACGCTGTGATTACACGGGTAGACATGTGCGTATGTATTTGCATTGCGCAGGCACTCTGCATCAATAAATGTGCGCATGCGCTGCATGTATACATGTTCACGTCAATGTAATAGAATAAGAAATTGTAATGCAATTTACGAATTCACAAACTGCTGTTTTTTAAATTCGTTTGATAATACTTAAGACACGTTATATGCGCTTGAAGAAAATAGTGTACGTGAGGCGTGAATTATAAAGTCTACGGTATCTCTTGGGTTCCATAAAGCTTTCTTTAGCTGATTTCGCGGCACTGAAATCACGAATGGAGCATAAAGAATGTTAGTGGGGTGTATGAACGTTTTGATCAAAGTATTACCTTATTGTTGAAATAGATTTTCGATCTTTCGGGTTGGTGTCTTCTACGGTCTCCCGTATAAAGTATCCAGTTTTGCAATCTGCATTAATGCACCGTTCTCATTCGCTTAAAAGTTAGTTCACTACTGAGCCAAAAACACGTAAGGTTGTTCCTTCCTTGTCCCGACGTCCACCTCAACAAAATTTCACCGAGTGTCACTGTCATTTGTCACCGCGACACCTTGTTTTCTACTGTTACAATGTTAAGAGTCTTACGAAATCACGCATCAGGATATAAAACACCTGCAAGTAACACGTTTTACAAAATATCTCGCATGAAGATGCCCATTTCTATCTTTATACAGCATTGCAAAAAAATTCTTGCCCTCTGCAGTACTTCGTGGCGCCTTGACTAGCCTGACTTGACACATCAGGGTTACCAAACTTGCACTCGAAATCCTAAAGTACTGAGGAGTGGAACTTCCTTCCGATGTACCCCCTGACCACACCTTTCCTTTAGCTCTTTATTCTCATACACAAAGAGACAAGTATCAGTAGAAGTCAAACTACGATCAAAATTGCTTGCTCGAATCCGATAGGCATATGAATATTGTACATAGTTCTAGTCACAAGTAATGAGTGAAAAGAATAGGATCCCTATCAATTTATCGAACAGGCATATTCTCGAAATAAGTTCCTGAACAGTCATCTTCCCAAACGTTCATTTTCCCGAACGCTCAAGTGCTCAAATTATCATCTTCCCGAAATACACATTTTCTAACGATGATTTAACCGAACGTTGATTCATCCGAACGTTCAGATGCTCAAATGGTCATCTTTCCGAAATAGAAATTCCCGAACAGCCGTTTGTCTGCACGTTCTTTCTTCCGAACGACCGCATGCTGTCAGCGGCCGCGAGATGGCACCAGATCAGCACTGTAGGGAACACAACGAGAAGAAAGTATATAATATTATTTATTGCAATTTTAAGATACAGAATCACGAAGATGAATAATATAGACTAGCACGTGGCGACTACTACAAAGGAAGTTCTTTTTTTTTATTTTTCCCCACGCCTCGCGTGGCGGCGTTGGCTACATGAGCCTTAAGGCTGTTGCACAGGGCTGTTGTTCAGCTGGAAAAAGTTTCGGTTGTGACGAGCGCACGCTCGGCACGTATCTGCCATCTATGGCACAACATCGGAAACAATGTTGGGAGCGAATTCCGAATATCAGAATAGCAACCCGTTCCTCTTTGACACGACCTATAGGCTAACCATTACACATTGTACATACCTATTAGTTAATTATTTTATCTGTCTATATATGTATATGTATGTTAAGCCACGCATTAAGCGTTCAACAATTAAGAGGTTGTTTCTCTCTCGGGTTTTCCCTGGTTTCCCCGAGAGCCTGGGCAAATGCCAGGAACAATAAAAAT
>JARPRG010000592.1:132868-159105 GCA_031001745.1 Hartigia nigra | reverse complement strand
TCTCTCTCTCTCTCTCTCTTTCTCTCTCTATCTATCTATCTGAATCCGATTCAATCTAGGTTATGAGCTTTGCTATTACTCTGTCTATAGGGTGTTATACTAATTTTCATCTTGCTAGGTGCTACGCGCTGCTGAGTCAGCATACACTTATCGATAAAACAAGGCCTTTTCCTTATACCAAGTTTCGATCACGATAAAGGGTAACGATCTTCAGGTTGCATGGAATTTTTCAAATATCCAACCGAAGATACATTTCATAAGGATGATATTTAATGAAAAGTCAACGTGTAGCTGGTTAGTCGGAATCGTTAATAAAAACAAAAAAGTCAGTTATCGATTCACATAACACGATATAAATTCAGGCAACCGGAACAGCCCTGTAGTGAGTAATGAGCCGGTTGCTTTTGGACACACGGCTATTAACCGTAGGTGAAGGTTGCCAGGTGTAAGGGAGACTTTTTAAGGTGAAAAAAAACCTATAGCTAACCAACACCTGATCTTTAACCTTTCCCCATAACTCCAATCAAGAATTCTCCCGAAGAAAAAGACGGAATTTTTTCTAACTCCATTTTCAAAGCAACCGACTGAATTTTCCTTTCAACTTTAAATTTGTTTTCTTATTCATACTCTCACGCCTTCAGGCTTCATCTTCATTCTCGCTCTCTGACTCTCTCCTCTCCTGGACCATTTGACAATGCTGCTTTTGTACGAATTACCTATTACCATGACAAACCCTCGTTACTTCCACGTACTTAGATAATAAGGTCTCGTCAGCATTGTCGTTACCTGTGTCCCAATGGGACAGAATTCTTCTTCTCGAAGACGAAATATATCTACAGGTCGATTCAGTCAAGAGTACCAGTGGCTTGCTACAGGAAATTTCAAAAGTCTTTAGAACCTCGCGAAAGCTCTGTTTACTGTCCTACGTAAAGTATTGGGAACGCGTGACAGTTGGTCCGATTAAAAAAAAAAACCAAAAAATTGTATCATCCTTATCAGAAGTTGATTTCTAGTAACGCGTCCAAAATAGACCTTCACTCTTTCGCCTGTAAAGGGTACGCTGCTATCGTATCGCCGAGTACTTTATGCCCGGCACTTCATGCGCCAGGGATAATCCTCTTGTGACCCCCAGAAGATTGCGCTCGCACTTGGGCGATGTATTTTCAGTCGCGCCATCGTGAGCCTCTACTGACGCCTGGATAAAGTTTCATGAGAATAACGCAAAGTTGTTGGGTTTAACATGTCGCACTGGATCCCCTACTGGATTTTGTAATACGCCTCTTCCTCTCGACGATTATTCGCCAGTGTCGGCTTCGACCTAACGGACTCGAACGACACGAACGAACGTCGCTCGTATATTGACGTTTAAAATAACATTTGTATTATTAAATAAAAACAATTTATTTTTTCTTTCATGTCACACGTTTTTTTCGCTACGATTTCGTTGGGTTACGTTTGATATATTTTCAATCGACTTATTCCAGGCTTGCACGATTATTCTTCTGACGTTTAGATCCTTTACTCCTGTGGGCTCTGCTTGACGGAGGCGAGGGAGAAGGGTCGCAATCGCAACATGAGTGCATAACTTACTATGTGGGCATGTAGCAGATAGCACTCGAGTACACATGTGTGTTCGCCTTAATGCATCACTGTATTCAGAGATTCTTCCGACAGATGAAACACTTCCGTTGCGCAGAATCCTAGCCGTGGATTTTTTGGTTCATCGAATGCAAAATTTAAGGGCGGTTTTCATCGTTCGACGTTGGCTTTTTTTTTCTAGTTTTCGTACATCACGACGAGGCAGCTGCGTATCTCGGTGACGAACACGGAAAAGTCTTTCGCTTTTCTACGGCAAAGAGCAGTGACAGCTTCATTATCCAAACGAAGACACGTGCATCCTTTTAGCTTTACGATTTTTTTGTTATTTGTTATGCTTATATATATATTTTTTTTTCTTTCAATTTTTCTTTCTCCTTTACTCCTAACGCGCCGTGCTTCTACCGTAACCGCGTTGCAACGCGTGTAGGAGATTTATTAATTAGAGTTTAAACGACACGACCCGATTCCATAAATAGGTTCGTTAACGTAGTCATTTGGAAACGCGTCCCAACGATAAATTCAATGTTTCCAGTGTCGTTAGCTTTAACGTAGTTAATCTCTTAAACGATTGATCCAAAATTCAAGATGGCTTCGAGTCTAAGAATAGAAATGATTATAGAAACCAAATTTTTGTTTTAATTTTAATTTTACTCCGGTTCACTGTTATCTGTGTGCATGGGAGTTGCTGTTAATATTTTTTACGACGATTTAAGATTACGGCCAATTTCCAATGGACGAAACAATTTACGACTGTGCGAGAGACTTAATCGTAAAAGACTTTTAACTGCGATGGTAAAGTGACGCTTGGTAGTTGGCAGTGACGGGCGTGCAGCGCGCACCGTTGTGAATTTATGATTTATTTGCGTTGGCAGCGCTGCACAGTCGTGGCTATAAATTATGACGATGCACGTCGGTGACGTATATTCGACGCCATTATTGGAAATCCGGAGCTACACTTATCCGAAAATTATAACGGCTTTGAAAATTCTATGGGGTAATTAATAGTCACTGCACATTTGTCCTACGATACATAAATATTTAACGTACTACAATATATATAAACGCACCTGAATAAATAAAAACGCGCACCTGCTTTGATTCTTATCAAAGATTCTTATCTCAGCCGCTTCTTCTACTGAACGCAAAACACTGTTTGCGTTTTACTGGTTGTGTGGAGGAAAAAAAAAAAATTGGAGATGCCGGGGATCGAACCCGGGGCCTTTCACATGCAAAGCGAACGCTCTACCACTGAGCTACATCCCCCCTTGATATCTGTCAATTGTCTTTCTCTGAGCTGTCGTATACTTTGTATACCAGTTACTGCCAGTTACCTTCGATCTGACCCCGTTTAAGAATCAGTACCTCGGGCGACGAGTCGCGTGAGAACTGTCCGAAAGGATTGGCCAAGTAACTAATCACTGCGAAGGACATCCTCTTGAAGAAAGTATTCGGAACGCGTCCGGTTAATGTAAAAAAAAAGAACATGATTATTGTCATTAACCCGATAGTCAACGGACACAAGAATCGGTGAGACTCGGTCGTAAGAACGTAACACGCTCGTAATTCGCTACGATGAATTTATTAGTTGTTGATTGGAAGTCAAGCTATCTAGATAAATTAATTAGCTCTTGTTTTCTAAATATATCGTATTACATAGAACGTACGTACGCGTGCTGATTAACAAATAGAAATAATTCAGTCGCCCTAACGATGCTTTATGTCAGAAATAGTTTTTCTTACAGTCATTTCATATTATTACGGTACACTTTGGTTCTTCGTAACTTCGTACAGTTAACTCGAACCCTTCTCTGCCTCTGTGAACGTCTTAAGCTTTGTCAATGGCGGATTCTCTATGCATTAATCCAGAACGGGATGGATGACTCGTGGCAAGTAAAATATAACATGAAATCGCGTGTCGTTTCACTGTTTTATATTAGAACGTATTATCATAGTCGTGTTGATCTCGACTCAAGCGAGTGTAAGCAGTAGGGAAGTCAAGTAAGCGACCATATTGTCGTTGGCGATGAGTCGTGGAATTATGAAAATAAGTCTGTCAGATTTTTCAAAGATGCCGAATGGCACAGTGACGTACCAAAGTATTACTTACAGATAAATAGACAGAGATAGGAGAATTTATGCACGGATTCTCGTGCTTTTAAATGCTGTCGAAAAATGTACTAGGCTTCGTCGGGTTCAGTGCCCACGCTGTATATTGTTGCATTGTTCGTAAATTACCTTTCATCAGCTTCACGAAATATCGTGGGCACGTTGAAGCACACGCACAATACAGTCCATTGTCAGGATCCAGTATCGTAGTTTTATGTATGAAAAAAAAAGAAAAAAAAAGAATGGCTAACGTCCCTTGCGCACGCATCGGTAAACTATAACCTTCGAGTGGATGTATTTTAAATTCCTACAATAAAGCTGGATACCGTCGCCACGTGAGAGCGTCCTTAAGTCTAAAGTGCACAGGACTCTTTGATATTTATCATGAAACGTTACGCAAGATGATTTTCACTATAAATATCTATGGGATACTTAACAAGCTTCCTGCTATCTGACGTCTGGTGTATTTAATTACTCATGAAATTTTGTCTCGAACCAAAGGAGAATACGTCGAGTCACCGTAAAATCGTTAAGGCTCCACGGCATCTTATCGCGAAGAGTTCCATTATCAGACAAAAAGCACGTAAAGTGGAGTTCCGTCGTTCGGGTATCCTCGCAACCTGAAAAACCCCACTGAGTAGAAAAGATATAGGTAGACCTCAATGGAAACGTCCACCATTTCCCTGTCGATTCATCTTCATTTTAAAAGATATTGGCGACGGATATTAAAATATTTTCAAAGTTCTAGAGTCATCGGTTCACTTACTCTTCACATGTTCGGCGGTTCGTTCACCTGCTCTTGCAGTCTCGTACGCCATATGCGATTCAGGCTACGTAACGACGATATGGGCCACGCATATGGTACTTTCTGGTATAGTAGGAATCTCACGACAAAAGACCGGTAATGCCCATGAAAACAGTACTTACAGATACAGTTGTACCCATAATGAATGGTAAAAGGATTTCCGTCTCGCGCTTTATTTTCTTTCAAAGAACGTCACGTGGGCCCGTGCCAGAAGAATCGAAGCGCGTCTAGAAATAGTTAGCTGCCTTTTTCATGGGCGCGATAACGATGAGCAGTGTCTGGTGCAACGTAATGATCGGTACCCGACAGTCCTATAGGTTCCTTGTAGAGTGTGGGGTGAGAAGGCACGACATATGGCAGGACACGTGCAGGAAAACAACCCTGTACGAAATGGGTGTAGAGGGGTGTAGAGTGCGGCAACGTGCACGGTACCTAGTTAAGTTAAGGGAGAGGGAGGCCCTCCCTCCTCTATTTGCGTCCATTCGTCTTCGCAACGTGACTAATTCCAATTTTGGCTCCTTCTCGTTAATTAATATCGACCAATTAAAAATCTATGCTGCTATGCACACGGAACGACTGGATGAATTTTAATCTCATGCGAACCCACTGTTGTTCTTGTATTTTGACAAGAATGAACCAATCCAATTTCTCCCTCGTCTCTTGTTATTTGCTAGGGACGCAGTTGGTGACGATTGATCGTCCTGAAAGACATTCGGTATTTCACTCGTCCGTGTACATTTAATGGGATTAGATTTTATTAGGTGTGAAATAGTTTTAGCCTTACCGAATTATCTTGGCTCGTTTACTCCGATCTTCTATGTTAAGTGTTTTGAGTCTTTTTTTTTTTTAGTTGTTCATTCTTGTACAGATTTTCTTTCGACTCTTTGTCTTTTGATAGTACTTCGTTCTATCGTATATATATATATAGTAGGTTAGATGCGACGAATAAGAATCGTTCTCGGAGAAGGGACAGCTGTAATATTTGTTTTCGCACCATTTCCTAGACGTCCAATGCTTATTGGTGCTTCTTCCGTTCCTTTTCATCTCTATTTACGGGATTGCTGGGTTCGTAGGGACTATTTAAAGGGAGGGCCTTCCTTACTGCCAGGAATGCCGTATCGGCGAAGTTCGTTGTGACTTTAAGAAAGTCAGAAGAAGCTGCGACGAACAAAGAACGTTGTATGAAGATGCCGTTGTACTGATATGAATTTTGGTTAATCGAGTTAGTCCATGATCGTGCGTAAGAATGTAAAAGATCGATAACGGATCGTGAGATAAAAAGGATCTCGCGCAGTCTTAAGAGCAGTAGGAGACTCCGGGAATCATGACGTCTTCAGCGAAGTGTGACGGGTTCGTGATTAAAAAGAACTCTGGTAGGTTTTTTTTATTGGAAAAAATAAATGACGACAACCTAACACCCCATTTCACAGTACATCCTTTCAATTCCATGGATACGCTTAAGCGTGTAGAGACTGTCTTTGGTAAATTACGAAAAGCGAACAGTGGTAAAGTTTTATCTCGGATCAAAACGAAGTGGGAATTCCTTTTGCGGTCACGTGGTGGGGCACTCGTGCCGCGCCATTGTTTTTACGTTTTCTCAGCGAAGTGGAAAGTTCGTTTCCGGCGCTCGGCTGTGGCCACTTCCAGGGACATGGAAAAATGCAAGGTCCTCCCCCTCGTTTATACAAGTTTTAAACAGTAGAAGATCAAGACATAAATAACCGGTGTAAATAGGACAAGAAATGTTTTATATATTTGAAAAAAATAAGTAAATATAAAAATTATAAGAAAATTTCAATACTCTGACGATACATTTACAGTCATACATAGTACATGTGTCAATTTCTTTTATTTCCATTCATTATCATTTGCTTCGTGAAATAAATGGGCTTCTGCCGTTTTCTACTACTTGAATAAGTACCAACCTTGTAAACGGCAGCCCTTCCATGTCTCTCGAAGCGCTCGGAGCGTTAATTGGACTTTTATTTCCAAGGGAACGACATTGCGTAAGAAGAGAAGCAGCCTTACAAGATACCAAGGAACTAATTACCCATTAGAACAGCTCGGCTGACCGATCGTTCTCTTGTACACCTTGCTAAGAAAGAAAGAAAGAAAAAAAAAGAAAAAAAAAAGAAGAGCCATTCACTAACTCGCCGTCTTTATAACCAGCGGACGTCAAAAAGACTTCTATTCCTAGTGTAATAATTTTACGAAGAAAATAGCTCATACTTCCTAGTGACATTTGGTTGCTCACGTGCGTATCGCATGGCTACACACCTTCACGTTATCCCAGCTAAGAATTTCGCATGTCTCATTCGCCACATGAGAATCTAACGTTCTAAACTTTCTATGAGTCACCATGCATGCCGATTCAATTCCTCGTTCCTTGGTCGTTACGCATCTCGTACGTGACTTTTCTTTCAAGGCTCGTACCAAGCGTATCCGTATTCCTAGTGACAAACGTAATGGCAAGATTCTCATTTTCCTTTCTTATTTTTTTCACAATCCATAGGCAGTCCAATAGAGATTCAAGAATCGTTTCACAGTGACAAAAGAGACCTTATAAAAAAGTTTTTTAAGAGGCCGCTCGCGTCGCCCGATGCGGTTGTGTTTACAATCGGGTGCGTCAGCGACCGTGAGCTGAGCAGAGACGCTTTTGAATCATGCATTGTTATTTCGCCAGGCATTACTACGTGAGTTTCGAATAGTTCCTTCGGAACATGAAAACTGCGTGGGGAGACATTAAAGTCCGGTACGATAAGCATCGAGTTTGGTTGTCGCGTTTTCTTGGAGTAAAGGTTAATTGGGTCGCTTGGGAAGTCTTATCGGTCGCGAACCTTCTCCTGGAATAATAAACGATCATTCATCACGTTGCGTGGAATTTCGCGTAAATTCATGGGAAAAGAATTTTTAGCCGTTACACAGCGGGTTATACGAATTCTGTTTCTTTATTATCAGATGTATATTATATTTGTCTCGTACCCCTTTACTGTGCTGCATATCCATGAGTCTCATGACGCAATCAGACGGGATCAATCGTCGGAGTCAAGTCGTAATAATTGTCACAATCACGAGGATCCTCGCTAACTCACCGTCTGATTCCATTCTTGTATCATCATTATGTTCGGAAGCTAAACGACTCGAGTCTTAAAACTCTTGGACGACTCTGTTTCTCCAATGGAGAATGACCGGGCATTAGTCGATAATTCATTTTACGCTGTGGCGGTCACGTCGTACCATGAGAAAATCATTGAGCAATAACGATAAAAAAGAAATTTAGTGAATTCTCTATTAGGAAAGTCACACGATTCTTTTTATTATCAAAGACTCATTTTCATTTGGATGCTTTATCTTGGCTTATTAAGATTTATACGATTACTGTATATGTATTTAGGTTGCAGCTGCAACTCGCGGTCCTCCTCTTACTTCGATTAATTACAAAGAATGCCCTTTACTCGCGTGTCGCTTCAGTCGCACAATTGATTTCATTGTATGACGTCATTGAAGAAGATAACAATTTTAACGATCACGTGATCGATATTACAATTTTTTTGAAAATTCCTTGTATCTCTTTTTCGCAGAATTTACGTTTAACGGTGGCAACGTCCTCGTGGACTTACCACTGTCTGCCTTATCTGCTCTAGGGAATTTACTGATGTTCGGGATAAAAAGTGAGAGGCGTCTCTAAATAAATGTGCTCGCTGGTCCATTGGTCCGTGATGCTGTGCCCCAAGATCTTGAGAAGGTCCTATACGTAGAGAGTCGTTTGAATGGATTTTTATCCATTGGATCATTATGAATTTGGAGAACCGTGTAAAGGGAGAAGACTCAAGTGAATTTCAATTATGCTGGATGGTCTGAGAAACTTTTTTTTTTTTCTTTAAACATCATTAACAGCCATCTGTGAACAGGTTAATGAATTAATTGATTCTACTGATATCCCATTACGCGTCTTCGATGACTCATGTTTACTTGATAGTGCTTAATTATAGTGCACTTATTGCCTGACGCATCTACGCGCAATGTCACGATTTCCAATGGATTTTTTTTTTTTCGCGATTGAAAACACGGACTATATACACGTAGCTACAGGATGGCGTAATGTCGAGGAAGATTGACCATTAAGTAGCGAGAGACGCGACAGTCTTAAAGAGTTCTGTGTATCGTGTAGACGCGCCATTCGGTTACGGGAAATTCCTTGTTGTTTTAGATGTGAAAATTGTGAAAAAATACAAATTACCTACGAGATATATTATTGGTAGACTTCTAGTAAAATCCATTTTGACAAGTCGTAAGAGCCAATCGATTTTGAGAATGGAAGAAGATGAAAAATCTTCGGTGTCGGTGGGTGTAGTAAAATATTCTTTAAAAATGTAAACTGAAAAAATTATGTGTGTGTACATGTATATGTACAAGTCTGTTAAAAGTCTGTGTTACGTGAATATGAATGAAAATGAAAATTTGTCTTTCAGATGGAAAATCACGCGTACGAGGAGGAACCATCTTCAGCGTGTACGGTCACGCGAGAATACACTCGACTGGGAGAGACTCCTGTAGCGAATGTAAATTCGATTCAGCCAAGGGAATTATTTCGAGAATTGTCAGAGTCACATCCGGACTCACATGTCTACGAGGACATCGCATCCGTTATTGCCGATGAGGTCTTACGGTTACCGTCAACAGTGCCGACGGAGATGCTCAGAGAGAACGAGAATAATAATTACCAAGAGGACTCGAACGATGGGGAGGATATTTTTAGTATATCGAAGAACGTGCCGTGTTCAAGAGCCAGTGGACACTTACCTAGTAGCGTAGAGAGTTTGAATTCGTTTCATCGTAATTTAACGTTACCGCTTAGAAAATCGCGACCTAACGAAAAAGCGATAACCAGTTCAACGCGTGTTAGCAGTAAGGAAGGAACGAGGATCCCGTCGGTAAAAGACGGATCGTTCAACGACAGAGACAACGTTGGAGTCGAATGTGTGCCAAATTCAGACAGACACAGCAGAAGACGTAGAAAGAAGGATTGCAAGCATTGCAAAAATAAAATCAATTCAAATCACATCGAGGACGTTAAGCGACATGAGAATGAGATATGTGTGGATAGATTGCAACAGGACTCCAATCCTGAGGTTGTGTCAAAGGATAACGAGAGGACAAATGTCGAGCCAATTTTCTCCTTGCCAAACGGACGCTTACCGAGTTTCGTGGGATCGCGAAACGTGAAAACGGCTCCCAAGATGGCTACCGTCTTTTCCATTAGCAACAATGTAAATAATGCAAATGCTATGACTTTTAAGCAATTGAATTACGATAAGAACGATATTGAAGCTAGACTTACGCGGCACGAGGTCCTTGATAAAAGTCCTGTTGATGCTCTGAAAAATCGCGGAGGGATGAAGGTCAATTCCATCTACTCCCAGGAACACTGGAGCGCGAAGGATACGCCGATATTTCTCACGGAGTCGAAGGAGCAAGAGCAGAGTCCGTTCCAGGTAATCAAACCGTAATAATCAATTTTTAAATGGTACGATCGTGTTTTCTGTTTTAACTGTCTATATCTATATTTACAGTGAAGAATTGTCCGGCTTTAAAGGTAACCGGTCAGTTTGACAGCTGTCATATAGTTATTTTTCTTTAAACTTTTTTTTTATGTAGTAGATGTCAAATTTGATAAGTGCTTTTAAAGTGTGTACTATATCTGCATGTACTGCAGGTACAAACGTGGAGAGGTCGCCGTTGTTGCGTTAAGTTTGCAATCTTCTCGCTAGAGGGTCGTAGTAGCTGCGAATGGTTTCTCGCATGCAAACGTTACTTTTCTAAGGGTCATAGGGCGCTTCGAACCGTGCCAAAGCATACTTACCTGGCGCAGAGGTTACCGTGATCATGAAGGCGGTTCCTCCAGGGTGAGGCTCTTCCATTGCACCACGGTTGAGCTGACCCTTGCGAATACCCCTAATGTGGGTATCTCGGGCGTATAATTTTTGGTAGTCGGGACTGCGTTCGCGCTGTCCCGGACAATATTATTGCAAACATAAAGTAGACGAAGGGGAATACATTTTAATCGAGGGAAGAAAGAGTGTATACCCATTTTCTATTCTAATAAACTATCTATGTAAATATATAACCAAATACATGCAATATATTACGTGTTCTCGTATAGATTTTACTGTATAAAATTCCAGAATATTTTCTTTCACGGTAGTGATATGTAGTCGAACAATTTTGTTATTACCAGTAAAAAAAAGTATTGCTATAACCAAGCGTAAAAATCAATGTAAAACTTCAATTACACTTAATGAAACTTTTGATAGTAGTCATTGGTTTAAATGATTCTGATCACATTGTTTCTAAAAGTAAGAAACAATCCTGGGTATTGTAAAGTTTATTAATTGAAAGAAAAGCGAGGCCATGTGTTTTTGATTTAACTTAAAAAATATCATGGTACTCGATCATCGCCTGAGATCACAGAGAGACAAACTCTTCTGAATTATACACGACGCCACTCTCGGGGCCGTCATAATAATTTGTCTAAGCGCCCGTCGGCCTCGCGGGACGATTTTAGAAATAGAACAGAAAATTAGAAATACGGCTGCACCGCAAGAAACATAGGCTGCCGCCAGACAGTATAAGATTCTATTTTTCTTTTTGCACTTGACCAACTACACTACATAACATTAGCGACGAAAATACATTTATTCGCTTCCTGTCTGAGGAACATATTTCCTTTTTCTTTCTAGTATCTTTATCTCCTCTTACGATTGGGCGAGTGAAGATGGTGGGAGTCAGCTAATGTCCCTGCAATTGCAAATCTCTTGTAAATATTTCCACGCGTCACAAGTTGACGACACGCGTCATATCAATTTTCTTTCTTTCACGTGACCGTTAACTCCCATCCTTACCTGTACAATCCCGGACCCATAAAAGGTTATCGCACGCATCGTTAACGAATCTCCCACAGTTGAAAAGTTAACGAGAACGATCGTGGGCGCGTTTGGCGCCACTTTAACGTTCTGCGTTCGAACTTGGCGTCTATTTTCGTCGAAGAAACGAGCGGCCGACAAACGAGGAAAAATTGCGAAAACCACGTTTCACGGACATTCGTGACGACGAGGAATAATATAGAAAAAAAAACGTCAAGACTCTTAAGGAAGACGTTCGTCGCAATTGACGAAGCAACACCCACGAGCACGTGTACGTCGGGAAGATCAACGTCGACGTACCCCAGGATATTATCTACGTAACAAACATCGACAATAAGATATTAGCTAAGAGTAGCCAGTCAAACCCAACCTAACTCGATCGTGGCTTCAATTATGTCACTTCTGTGAACACGTGCAGCAGCCATAAGCCTTTCGCCATTTTGTTAGTTAGGTGCAGACAGTAAATAGAAAACTCCGTGTTCCAGTGCCAAGCGAAAAAGAGGTCAGGACGGCTTGACTAGAATTGTTCACGTCTTTGAAGACTCGATATTCGTATCCCCTTAGTGTGACTATTCTCTATCTTTGTCACTCTTATTATCTCTTAGGTCCCACCTAGTGTGAGAGATTTGCCTAACTCCTTTGTCACGACAAAAGAAAACGATCGGAAGTGGCGCTGCATCGTCGAGAATCGCTATTAATAGAGCCGGAAGTGGGACTCACCGTGTCTTGAGACGTCTCGACGCGGAGGGTGTTGTTGGCTACGTACGACTATACTCCTCCTTGGGAGGATCCCCGGCGACCCGTCCGTACTCTAGCACGTCAGTCGCGAAATTAACTGGCTGAACGGACGGTGCCTCGCGCTTCTAGACTCTTCAGGAAAATTATATTGTCAGACTGCATTCTATGTTACACGTGTTATACGCGGTGGAACGTTGACTTCATAAGATAATACAGTTGGATTTTTATTCAAGACAAATTTCAGTCTCCGAACGTTATTGTATTACGCTCGATAGAGGGGATATTGTGTTAGTTTAAAAATAATGATATATCGATGGCCGAGCTCCAGGTAAATCACGACGAAAATATCTATCTTTTATTATAGACGCATCCGGAGAAACTGGGATACGGAGTGCGACAGGTGTCATGTTAGAGAGATATAGAAGGAGGGAGCGAAGAGAGAAAGAGAGAGAGGGAAAACAGTATAAATTCAAAGCAATAGGACGTCACTATTTTTAAATATTATTTTAGTCGCGTTATCTCGTACTTTTTTTTGTGTTATCGATGTCAGAGATAATATATTTATTTCTTCTTTCATTATTTACAGAGGGCTTATTCCCTCCCCGCCCGAACGCACACACCATCCTCGCAGAACCGGGTCAATCTGCGACGTAGCGTTAGGGGTGAGCCGCCACCGCATCCTGCAAGACTTCACAAGCATCGTCATGGCTGGACGCTTCATTTTGCAAGGCCTCTCAACGGAACGGGATGCACTAGGTCTATCGTTGTCCTTCTCCTAGTGATACTTATTCTTCTAGGAGTTGGCGGGGTGGCTCTTTACATAGTCTTCGGTGAGTTTTCCACAAAATTACTTCAAACCAATGAGACTGAAGTTACTCGTATTTGCCTTTAAAGTGATTTTCAAGTATCTTTTTAGTGGTCGTTAAGTCATTCGTGGTTGACCAGTAAGGTTTGTCCGTGACGTTATGCGGCTGTAGAGAGCATTTTTCCCACAGAAAAGTCCAGGTGTCACAGTTGCACCGTTCTTCAGCATTGTCATTTGACATTGTTCTCCGTTAACGTCATCCCGTGATACGTGAGAGCTGTTAAACGAATGTTCTCAGAGTAGCAGCAATTTGCAATAAAATTAAATAAAATTTTTATCCTCTGCCAAACCGCACCGTTATGGACATTTTTGGATGCTTTTTAAATTTTGGCATTTATGTATACACAAAAAAAAAAGAGTTCCAGAGAATGAGTCTCTTGGGTGCATCTTTGGTGTTAATTTTTTTTTTTCTTTACGTTAGTTGTAACAGATGAATTTTTTGCAAAACTTCCTAACGCACCCTGACGACGTAGTTCTCGAATTCATATTTTCTGGAGGGGCTTGACATCCTCGTAGAACCCGACACGAAGAAAGTTCATAAAAATCCATGGGAATCGAATCCGTTCTCTTTTAGAACCGGACAAGCTTCAGATCATTCAGCAATACCTGAAGTCATCCGGGCAGAACGACTCAGCCAGTGAGAACTCTTCCGAGACGACAATGATGATGATGATGGACGTCGTGGTCGATATACGTAACGATAGTACGAGTACATCGACAACAACTATAAGGACAACCAGCGTTATTCCTGAATATACAGTGACGTCACTTCCGGAGACAACAGTGTCATCCGAACCGGAAGCAGAAGCCAACCGCACCGAGATAACGCTGAATCTGAATGCCACTAGGTACTGCGACGATTGCGTCGTCGGTGAGGTCTGCGTCGCTCTCGTCGACGAGGAAGTTCCTACGTGCAGAACTGGTCCGGATCCTCATGATCCTACAGGATGCGCTGGTCTATGTCTCATAAATAAGCAGAAATGCCACCGTCTCGACGTGGACGCGTTCAGGTTGGTTGACGACGCTTCTACCTTCTTGAGGCGTCCTGCCCTGGACGGACGTTCAGGAATTTCTAGATACAGAGACTTTCCATTGAATTTTTCTCTTTCAACGTAGTTCCTAATCATTCCGTCTCTTTGCTTTCGATCAAGATGCGCCGAGGTCGAGCATTATTGTCTGGACGACGAATGGACGTGTTCCAATGCACTCTGTATACCTTTGGTCAAACACTGTGACGGTCATATGAATTGTTACGACCATTCGGACGAGCATAATTGCGGTAAGGAATATATATACACATGTATACTTTGAAACGTCCTATACTTCAATGTTACCCTAGTTCCTATCTACCAGCATTATTGGCTTTTCTACTTTACTACTGTTTGTGCGGCTTCCGTTTGCTATTTTTTGATCGAACCCCTACATAAGTCCGTATCTCTTATCTCTCCTTTCCACCCTCTTTCGCATACAATAATCTCTTTCATCTTCTTTATATAAAACATATAAATATTACGTCACTTTCGTCAGTGTGCGATCTGCAGACGCATTTTCAATGCGGCAACGAAACTTCCTGCCTTCCGTTGGAGAAGAGATGCGACGGGAAGATCGATTGCTGGGATGCCAGCGATGAGATAAACTGCACTCTCGGTGAGTTTTACATCTTTTCTTCTTGCTTCCTCTTCTGCTGTACTTGTACCACTGTAATACATCAGGTATACAGTCACAGTTTACGGTGCTTAATAATGGCACTACGTACACGAATTACGTATAATTACTCCGAACTAGCTAAGGTAGAATTAGTTAGGCTTAACCGGTTGCGACAAAACGAAAAGTAGCTTTTACAATAATAATCAGCGAATACGTTACCAACGTATAACGTCTTTCTTATATGTATTTTTGAATTCTTTTCGTTTTATTATACTTTTATTTCCCCCCTCCCGTCATGGTGTGCCTGCTATTACCTTTGCCGAATACTCCTCAACCCCCATCCCGGAGGAAGATCCTACAATTTTCATTGAGTTTTCTGTTTCCTTTGTAGGTCATGATCATGATTGGTGTGAGTACATTATTGTATATTCGATAGCATGAAAATTATTAAAATCCGCACGCTTTTTAATCTGTATATAAAACCTTTTCTTTTTAACTGCATTGCCAATCGTAAAAACGTACGAACAATTCTTATAGAGCTATACGTGTAAAATAATTCTCGGAATCCTCGTGTTATTCAAGGTTCCGTGTGCTTTGTAACGTCTGCGTCACTTACGCACGCGTCTTCGCGTAATTTTAATGAAAATTCTGTTGCTGCATCTTTTAATAAATTCAATAATAACAATGAAAATAAACCAGCAGCACGCTTTTGACGACGAATGACCAAATTTTTCGTTTAATTTTTATTCTTTGCTCTTATTCAAGCCTGCCCATTGGATAGTGAATTCACCTGCAGCAACGGACAGTGCATATTAAAGGCGCGCTTCTGCGACGGACTACCGGACTGCGTCGACGGTTCCGACGAACCTCATGGATGTCAGGGCAGATGCAACAAGCATGAATTTAGTTGCCGGTAAGTAATAGCTTGTACTCTGGTCACTGCAATGTACCAATGTCCGACGAATGACGGAATGCCAGGTACTCTTAATTGTTACCTGGGGCTACCGAGTGGCTTTTACTTCTGCCCGGTTAACCCTTAATAATTATGGAAACTTATTCTCGGATTAAAAAAAAAAAAAAAAACACAGACACTAATGGTATTTACAGTCCGTCGCAATAATCGTTCTAGTTCTCGTAATTGGCAGTGGTTCTCGCGTGACATATTTATTATGGACATTTATTTGATATAAAGAGGGTCATGATTTGTCGTATTATTTTTCATGAAATTCTCGAACTTTCACATAGAGACTGGATCGCCTGGCAGTAATCGATTTTACGTTTGATTTTATATTAGGAATGGCAGATGCATCACCAAACAAATGAAGTGCAACGGTATTGATGACTGCGGCGATGGGACTGACGAGCAACACTGCAGGAAGAGACTTAATTAAATGATATTTAAAACAAACAAAAATTGCAATTAAAGCTAAACGATCGTGAGGATCGTTTTATGCTACTGTGGACTTTGTACGATACAGTATTTTTGCCTAGAGATTCATAAATAATATATATACACACACATATATATATATAAATATGTAAAGGTACATAGATATTGTATGTATGATAATAAAGAGAGAAGTAAAAGCTAAAATAAATAGAGAGAAGTATATGTGCCATATCTATAGATACAGAATATTTATTTTACTCCTTCATGTTTATCAGTTGTACTAATTTATTCAATTGTAAATTCATATAACTAGTCGATAGCGTTCCCTTTCTTTTTTTTTTCTCCGTATAGGATCGATATACATATTTATGCACGTTTCAGCTTATTAACCTGGTTTTTTTTTGTTTTAATCATTATAGACATCTTATGTACTATGTAAACACCGCGAAGGCGAAGTCAGTGACATGAAAAAACATAATACGATAGCGTTAATTGAGTATATCTTACTTGATAACTAAAAATTCCTTTTTGTTTCGTTTTTATATAACACGTTATCCGCCATTGCGCTTTTTATAGGTACAAATATTAGCCAAACTTTGATGAAACAGCTAATAGAATTAGCTAACTGTATAAGTATATACAGATGCCAATAGTCGATGACGATGATGACCGAGATATATATATATACTTTCGTCTAGTTCAATGATTCCTTACGGAGTTCACTGCGACGTGAAATCCAGTCTCTTCCCGATGACGTCGATTCCAAAAAATTCTTGTGTTATCGGTGAACTTTGATTTATATAAATTCATCAGGTTCTCGGGGTGCGTCGAGGTCACGATAATGAATCACTGGTCGAAAATCTCCGCCGCCGCCTCCGCCGCCACCGCCACTGCAAATTGTGAATGTAACAGAAAAAAGAAAAAGAAAAAAAAAAGAGTAGAAAAGAGAATACATAACATAAATCGTGTACACAGTGCATTTCGTTTTGACGTAAAACAAAGGCAATGTAGTTCAAATGCATACCGCCAGAGCGTGCAATGTAGTTCGGAATAAAAATTGACAAAATCGAAAATCTTCATATCGTGCAGTGTCCACAAGCGAGAAGAGACGCATTATGAAATGAATTGTGAATATTTTGGGTGAAAGAAAAAAGAAAAAAGAAAAAAAGTGAATTAAACTTCAACTCTAACAACGTAGCGACGCAGGACCAACCGGACTGGGAGTAATTATTGGAATGGGGTAAAAAAAAAAAAATAAAAGAACCAATAATCAGCCAACGAATATATTTATTTCTTTTGTCTTTCTTTTCTTTACGTTAGTGTTTATCGTGTCTTACGTTGCAGTATCGACTGATGCCGATAACCGCTGCTTACAGAGATATCAATTTATAAAATGTTCATCTTTAATCGGAAAATGAATCGTACGTTTGACTCTTCGTGAAAATTATTTAATCGACGCGTCACGTGGACAATATCACGAGACATTAAATATCGAGTAAATGGCGTCCATTTAATATAAAACCGTATCTTCTTTGCAATCGTGCATCTAGAAAGTTCTCAAGATTACGATAAGCGCGGTTCAAAGTTTATCTTTGTGCTGATTTTGTAACGCACTGTACAGATGATACAGTGGGGAAGAAAATGACGCGAATGGCAAGGTTTTTGATTTGTCTATTTTTTTTTTTTTCTTTTCCTTTCGCTTCCTCATTTATCCCTCATTCGCATTGTCTCTCTTTCACTCTCCCTTTTCTTTTGGCAATTTCACGTGTTACATAATCCAGATAAGAATCTACTGGCACAAATGACATCCGGCATTTTGAAATTGCCCCTTGGCCTTATTACCAAGAGAAAAATCGCGGTTGTTATTAAAACTTAGAATATGTCCACGTCAGGCTGGTCCAAGTCGTTATAACTAATAATGGGCCTCGACGTCGAATCCGGAGCAGCCCTGGAAACATTTATCACTACGTACAAAGTGTACTGTAACACAGCGAATGTGTATTTGTTTGTTTGTTTTTTTCTTTCTTTTTTTTTTCAAGTACACAGGTACATGCTTGGCTGTTTGGCTGTACAAATAGTGAACCTCAAGAGCTTTTTGATACCCTTTGCTGTGTAAGAAATCATGATATCGTCATATATCCAAGTGACAATTTGAAATAGCCCAAATTGTTTGTGCAAAAAGGCAGCAGTCATTACTGAGATGATGATAACTCATAGAAAATATAGAAATAAACGAAAACTTTACAAGGAAATAATCAATGTTTAATAATAATGAGGTGAATCAACAACGAAGACGTGCGCTTCATGCAAAAATTATTTTTCTTACCGTCCTCTGTTGAAGCCGCCACGATTTGGACGAGGCATACCAAAGCCACCTCCAAAACCGCCTCCGTAGCCAGAACCATATCCTCCTCGACCACCTCCGTAGCCACCACCGCCGCCGCCGCCGCCACCACCACCTCCGCCGCCACCGCCGCCGCCGCCACCACCACCTCCGTATCCTCCAAAGCTGTGACGATTGAAACGTGAATATAAATTGAATATTTTATTTAAATAAAATAATGCTTTATCGTGTGAGCGTCTTTTGAATATGATACTTACGCTCCGCAAGCGTAAGGTGGAAATCCTTCCCGTGGTCCTTCCCTAGGTGGTGCCTTGTTTCCTGGATGTTCAGGAAGCTGCGGTCGCTTAGGATCCTTAAGATAATTGTTGAAATATTCAGCCTCCGCTTTGACCTCTGCTACCTTCTCAGCGTGCTTATTGAAAATATGCTTGCGAATGAAGTCCGGACCCTTAAACTTTTTCCCGCTGAGCGGACACAGCCATTTGTCCTTAGAAAGTTCCTGGGTGTTGGCTTGTACGAACTTCTCAACCTCACTTTTATTAGTAATGCATTAAGGAAAAATCATGAATAATATTATACGCGACGATACGTTTAATAATTCTTCAACTCTGTCACAAAGTGATTTGTCCAGAGTAAATAGAATTCAAGTGAAAAAGGATACGCTTCGGCATTCTTGGCACCAAGTTTGTCAAACTCTTCGGATGAAAGTGTAGCTACGGGCGCCAGAAAGGCAGCCATTTTACTTTCAAAATTTCTACAGTATTCGGACAATTCAGTACTCGAAACTTTGGTATTCGGAGGGGATCCTCTCACGTGCATTATTCCACATCTGTTGGGCATCTCGTCCTCGTTGGGATATTCGCAGTGATTATAATAATCAACGGAATGCACTATACGTAGGTACAAGACTAACCTATCCAAGACCTGGAGAAATAAAATAGTATTACAATTCTGTGTATATATACATTTTACATTTACACAGGATAAATACAAAAATTATAAGTACCTGTATGAGGTTGGGATCCCTTTCGATTGGTCCATCACCATCTCCACCAAGTTGCCCTTCTTCCTGATCGCCCGACATCCCCAGCAGTTCCTCTTCTTCCGCAGAAGCCTCCTCGATAAGATAATCCGTAATATTCTTGAGCACAGGATTCTTCGAAGATAATCCGAATGCCTTCAAAAATAAATAAATATATAAAATAAAATTTTAACAGTCTTATAAATTTTCATTAAATTATACAATAATTGTCTTACAGCTTGTTCGGCTTCGTTGGCGCTTTGGGCTGCTTTATTTTCTTTGTTGTCTTCTCCTTCTTTCGCGGCATTCTCGTCCTTCCTCTCTTCGTTCCAGAGACCTACTCTGTTGTCCAAGTTGTGTACGATTTTAGCACTCAGCTTAATATCATGGCGGACAATTTGTTTATGGGACGTCAATCCATTCACGGTACGAATACGTCGAGAGAGATCTCGATTCACTATGGCTCCCAGTTCACAATCACGAAGCTATATAAAAACAGCACATAATTAATAAGAGAATACAGAAGAATTGAAGAGACTAAGAAAATTAATAAATACCCGAATATTATTCAGACTCCAGCAGATCTCCTTTATGTTAACTTGCCGTTCAAAGGAGACCCAACCGCGCCGGAACCAGCGACGTTCAGGTTGCGGATCAGCAATGGCAACGCGCAGGAAACCAGGAAAACGTTTACACATCTAGCGAATAAAGTTTTTATATAGAAATAACACTTATACTTCAAGGTCCTTTATCGTCATGCATATTGATAAATAACGTACAGCCTCGACTTCCGCCTTGGTTATAGTAGGAGCCAAGTTCCTGAGAAAGATGCTGCTGGTCTTATGCAGAGCTCTTGGTTCCTTCTCCTTATCCTCGCTGGCTAAGTCAATAACTGTTTCAGGTTCTAGTTCATCTTTCTTCGTCTCGACACATTCTACTTCGCCTTTATCCTCCTCATCGTCCTCCTCCTTAGTTTCCTTATCGGCTGCTTTCTCATTCTTCTCTGCTGATTTCTCCTCCGTAGCTGAAAGACGTAGTTATTTATAAAAAAAAAAAGGAACAAAAAATAAATCTTTTCTTAGGTATATCACATTATCATTGATTACGTACGAGTTTCAGCCTTTGGCGTATCCGGTTTGTTGCTGTCGCTGTCTGACGAACTACTAATACTGCTACTGCTGCTGCTGCTGTTGCTGTCAGTGCGCTTACGCTTTTTTGTATTGACCTCAGCAGGTTTTTCTACTAAATAATTTTAATAATCGTTAAAAAAAAAATATATATATAGCGAAGCTGGCTGGCTGCAATAATAACAATGATAACTACCTGTTTCATCGGATACTGGATTCTCGTCGTCGGCTTTCGTCTCGTCTAAATTTTCATCGACCTTTTCAACCGCCGCTTCCGTCTCCGTGTCTTTTTCAACTTCCTTCGATTCAACGTCACCGTTTTGCTCTTCCTCGTCAGCCTTCTTATCGCTTGCGGATTCCTCGACTTTTTCAGGATCACTATAAATACAGGCAAACATATTTTATTTCTCTTCGAACGCAAGACAATACTGACCATCACTTTCGTTATTCAAAGCTTACTTCTTGCTTTCAGGTTTCTTCTGTATATCCACTTTACTCTTTTGCTCCTTGACCTCTTCTTTCTCCTTGAGGCTTGCTACCGATTCTTTAGGCATCGGCTGATTAAGTGATTTGGCGTCAAGAACTTTAAGATCCTCCTCGGTACCACCTTCCAACTTTATTACAACCGCATCTAAGAGATGCAACAGTCCATCGGCTTGATCAGCATCCACTGAGACCTTGTCTATTTCATTCGAGTCAAGCATTTCCAAAAATACCTCCACACGTTTCTATATTTTGATTTAACGAAGCAAAAAAAAAAAACAAAAACAAAAAAAAACATGAAGGCATCTTATTATCAAAAACTTAAATGATCGTTAAATGCCATTAAAATTATTTCACTTGCCTTAAGCGCTGACACCTGCTCGCACTTTCTCTTGACAGATTCCTCAGGATGATACTTTATCTTGAACCTAATGTACCGTAAAACAGATTTTCATTATTCGTGTCTTGTCAATAATGATTCCTCTTATAATAATCACGGGCAAAAGTTTTGTCTTGTCAATGTACTGATAGAATGACTTGCGCGTATCACTGATCAAAAGTATTACGTATGCAAAGAGTATTAACTTTGACGACGCTTTCTGGTTCGTCCAATACCTTGAGAATTTTCGCCAAGGCAATGTTTTCGTGAGAGTAAGAGAGAAAAAGAGACAGATATATAGATATATAAGTAGAAAAAAAAAGTACTTGATACAGATTGTACTCTCTTGTAGTATTGTTAATGTATAAAATGAAACCTACTGTCAGGCTAAGTGTTAATTAAACATGATCCAATGCTAACAGGTCTTATTGTAGTAATAAGTGAATATATCCTGTATAGCAACAAGTGTTCTATAGTAATACTAAGTATTCATTTCCAATATGAAGGGTTGGCATTAAAAGGATTGAAATGAGAAAAAAAAATATATATATAAACGCAAAACAAACTCTGCGCTAATTAAATATCAGAGAATTGCATACGGCATTTAGTATTGGAGCTAAAATATCGAAGGTAGTCATACGTATGTAAAACTTCTGAGAGAGAGAGAGAGAGATAGCGAGAGAGATCCGATTGAATCTCCTATGGATAAGTAATTTAATCGAATCATATAGATATAAAATATATAGATAATTGTTAAGAAGTACAATGTATCTCATTACTTAATTATAGTATTATGCATTGTGACAATAGTGACAACATGGTCAGTTACGGAATGGAGCCTCACCTGTAGTCTCATACTTTTGCTCGCATTCAGTTTTCTCGACGTTTCTGAGTCTAAGCCTAAGGTCATATTGTTCTCTGAGTTTTCTTTCTTTTTTTTTTTTAAATATTTAGCGGGTTTAGAACGCGGCCTACCGGAGCATAATTGGGCCTTGCGCGCCCAGCTCGCATATTAATATAATTATCTCTCTAGCTAACAGACCAGCTCGAGTCTTCGACGATGCGCGAATTTCGCGAAATTCATAAAAAATCGAGCGAAAAAATAAACGGACGTGACGACCTGTGCCCGAGGCATAGAGCGATGGCTGCTGTGTGCTGTAGGGATAGACAGATCTGGTCACATTGTTAGAAGTTAACTAAAAGACGTGTCTACGAATTTCAATCAAATTAATTGTTTAAGCTCTTTTTCCAAAAACACAGACACACACACACACCCCATGTATTTGTATTTTCTTCCTGTTATTACAAGAATTAGTTCTATGGTGGCTGCAGTCTTATATTTTCCCCATCGTCCTTTTTATTGCTCGATACTCCGGACATTAGAAGTATTTTTCTTTTTTTTTTTTGAGATAATCATTTCAGACGTATCAGCCATCGTAGAATACTTTCAATTAATTTATTATGCACTTGAAACGATTACCATACGAGTCTGGTACTTTTTTGAAACTTTTCTCTCGAAGACACGTCAAAAAACTCTAAGCACTGATATTTCATTACAAACCAGAAAAGAATAACCCCAAATTATAAGAACTCCGATAGACAAAGTAATGACTTACCATTCCTCGTCTTTGTGCGCTACGAAGAACTCGTTGAGCTGCTGTCGTCTAAACTCCAGTTTGTACTCGTTGTAGCGTTTTATAGCTTCTTCGTCGGTGATGGTGTCCTCTTGTGTCCCAAGGAAAGCTTTGAAGGACATCATCGGTGGTTGTGTCTCAACATTTGAATTACTGAAGTTTCCACTCACTTCACGACTACTTTGAATAGAGAACGGTCTGTTAGTATGAACAATATTGTATTAGATAGCTGCTTCAAAACACAAGATAACACAAGATGCATAAATAAGTTTATTTTGAAAAATTTTAAAGGAACAGGGGACGGCACCTTAATCTAGCTAAAAGTTTGGGAGTTAGGCGACTTCGTTTTTGCATGGCAATTACTTATTCTATATTTGTATTCTTAAGATATAATTTACTGAACGTGAATATTGCAAAACTTTGTACGCGTAGAAATTCATGCAAAAAGGGAAATAAACAAACCTGCTGCTGTTACTATGGTTGCCATAGTGATGGTTGCTATGGTGAGGTGGGGGATAGTGATCCGGACCCCAAGTACTACCTCCGCCATAATAATCATGGCCGTAGCGTGGTCTATCATCCCAATCGGTACGCATTCTCTTTAAAGGTGGTGCCATTTCTTGGGACCTTGCTGGACTATACCTTTCACGACCACCTCCACCACCACCTCCTCTATATTCTCTATAGTCTGGTCGTGCACGTGGGCGACTGGACCATTCTCTGGAATAATCACTATGGTTACGGACATAAGAGTTTATCATCCATTTTCGCTGACCATACGTTACGAAGAGTAGCATGGTGCTAGAGCGTAAAATACAAAATATTGATAACGCTTTTAGGATTTCTCACCTTATAGGAAAGCATTTTTTTATCATAGGAGGCGATGAAGGAGTTGGAAGGAGATACATGGGAAAGGATTTTTCCATAGGATCGGTATCTGTTGTTCTGGAATACCATGTATTCGTGTTCGATAGAAATTTATAATTTAATAGATATGCTTTACTATTTTTAAAGGGCATTAACATGACAATTTAAACTTACCTATCGACCCATTCTTCTCTTCGTCGATCATCTCTACGACCTTCCCTAGAGTACGATTCTGTTCTTTCGCCTCGAAACTTATCACGCCTTTTACGATCGTACTCGTCGTCTGAATCAGCCATAGCAGTAAAGTTATTTTGTCAATTCTGAAAAATTCAAGGAATTATATTTAGAACAAAGTTTAATGTATCCATAATACATTCCTTATTATATCATACATTTATGTAACAGTATTATAAATCACACTGTTTCAGGAGCTTTAAAAATTATATTGACTTTAGGTTTAATTACAAATTTGAAAATTAATACGTAGAAGAGTAGCCATTCGCGTGGTTAGTCGTAAAGAGCCTATAGGCTAACCTATCAACGTACAACATTAAATGAAAAATTATAAGTACTTTACATAATAATAAGATCGAAAATAGTAAAAAAACATAAATGTTATAACATTAAAGAATAACCACATTATAAAATAGAATCGTCAGCCGAAGAATTATAGTTGTAAAATTCACGGCAACCATCGTTGAACGTCACGAACCCCACGCACCGTATATTAAAACCGGTATCTCTTGATAAAAGTTATCTTACGACAAATGCCTACTATTATTCTATTTAATAAAAATATGAAAATAATTAATATCTATAATCAGAACAGGCAAGTACCTGCCAAGTTATCCAACAAATTTATTAAAAAATCGCTCACTGACACTCACCTACTTCACATGTAACGTTGTATATCAATCCAATATGGCGGACGTCCCCACCCTTGGCAAAGACGCGCGTCGATTTTGTGGCGCTTTGATCGCTTTAAGGCAGTTTTTCATGAAACGACCTCGGCTCAAATGGATAAGAACAAACGCGTTATTGATCGGCAGAAAAATTTCAATTGTTGAATCTATATTAATTTTGATAAACTTCAATTCATTTTTCAAACCAAGATGATAATGATTGCCGCTATTATTTAAAATAGTACCTATATTTTTGACCGCTTATAACATATTGTATCAATATAGAATAAATAATTAAACTAATATTGATAGAATTTTACTCAATTATTTAAATTCAGCAAAGTCTTACTTTTGGAAGATAGTCGGTAGTTATGTTAGACTGATTATAAATAAAATATTTAACTATTTGCCACAGCTATGAAAGACTTACAAGCCATATTTTAAATATATAAAAATACACGTTACTCAAAGCCTAACTTGTTATGAGGTATATTCAAAAAGAAAAAACTGTATTTAATGATTCTTGTATCAAGAATAACATATTATTACATTCACGCTCTTTGAATATCTCTACCTTGAGAGATCACTGTACTCTGTATATAAAAAATCAACTGTTAACATCCATCACCTTCATCCACGCCGATCTTTCCTTAGTCATCATCATCTCCGCAGTTTTAAACCAGAAGGTTCACTCGGTATAGATTCCAGAGGTTAAAGCACTTTAAGTCGGCAAACGAAGACGCAGGCAACTCGTGCGAAATCATTGCTTTTCTATTCACGCTAGTCTTTTTTTATTCTAATTGTCGGCTCCTCTTAAATCTAGATTAATGATCAGATGATGGAGATCGTGGATGAACAATTTGCACGGGCTTAACGGCCCACGTTCTCTCAGTTAGATGATGAAGAAGTCGATGACCCTGAATAATATATATACACACGGTTATTCTGCCCTAATGTACTAACTAAAGTTGCCTGTATATATATATATATATTATGCCAGTGTAGATATTTCATATCGCAAAAAAGTAATCCGCTCAAAAAAAAAAATACCAAGAACCGATCATTTTGGACTTCACTTATATGATGATGAAACGACTCGACTGGGTATCTTATTTTTATACGTACTTGGCACAGCTAAACGAATCTTTAAGATGTATAATAATGAATTATCTTTTTCTTGATACTTGAAGCTGATATCATCGAACGCATCTTGCTGCAATAGTCCTTGACATTAGTAATGCGTAACCGTCAATGCGAATGGCATTTATAGATGTCGATTATTTTATTGTATTACGTATATATCGCGAAACTCATCAATTTGTATTCCTTAGTGTAGTTTTCACTGATTTCTAAGAATCAAAATATCTGATGCGTTTATGTATTTATATATCGTGCGATTCCTAGAAC
>JARPRG010000592.1:115769-128738 GCA_031001745.1 Hartigia nigra | reverse complement strand
AAGCCGACGGTAGCGGTTCTCAATCAGGAGCATCAAGTTCCAGCTTTGCAGGTGGATCTGGATCCGGAAGCAACTCCCAATCCCAATCTGGATCGTTCAGCGGAGGTTTCGGAGGTAACAATCCCTTTGGCTTCGATACTAACGGCTTCCATGCTTCTGACAAGGGTGAATTTGGCAAAGGATTTCATGCTGGATTTGGCAACGGCTTTCCCAATTGGCTAGGTAATCAATTTGGAGACTTTGGTCTAGGTGCTGGAAGCGGTGCCAACAGCTATAGCAAGGCCTCCAGCGGAAGTTCTGGTATTGGAAGAACTGGAAGCAAGAGTGCAAGTAATTCCTGGTCCTCCAGTGGTGGCACCGGTGCGTCATCATTCGCCAGTTCCAGCAGTAAGTCATACATCATTCCTTCCTATTCTTATCATACCAAATTATCATAATTTAATATTACCGCATTCTTGTTAATAGGCTGGGCCGGAGCAAGTTCCCTTGGTGTGAAAGCTCACTGAATAAAAAAGCTCTAATCGCTTCTTACATTTTCAACAACAAAACATTGATGATTCTACGCATCTACAATCCAAATGGAAAAATAAAAAAAAAAACTCTCAGCTTGCAGAAGATCACAAAAAAACATATTTTCCTAGAATTAGTGTTCCTAAGTTATTACATTTAAGTGTTCAAGAGTTTCATTAAGAAAATCCTCTTGTCAAGATTAGAATATTAAAATTATATTTAATATTATGATAAATAAAAATCATATAAAATTTCTATAACGAGCGTTCTTAAACTCACAAAATTCCTTTAAACTCACAGGCGCTTCACACCTTTCAACCATTCTTTTCTACTTTCTAATTTTCCATTCTAACTATATTCCACGTAACCATATTGTCCTCGAAGTTTGCAGTAGTCATAGAAGCGTTTTCAGAATCGACTAGAATCGATTCCTATATCGACAATTAACATTATCCCTAGTAATATTATATTCATAATTCCCGCGTTTATTAGTCATAACCCGATCCCGAATAATGTGAGAGCATTGACTCAAAATAAGTCATAGTATTCAGCAGACGCAGTAGACAGGTAAATTGGTCTTTGTACTAGTTCAGACGCAACACTACACAACAATATTAAAAATAGGTTTAGGCTTTTCCACAGTCAATCACGTATCGCAAGTATACTTATTCGAGTAAACTCCGTACACTCTGTAAACCCGTAGTAAATAACCAGGTCATTTTTATCTAGGATATACCAGAGTTGACATAACTCTAGAATTCGATTTCAATGGATATTCATTAGTATCTATACCGTACAGAATCTTGATAAGATACTCGTTCCTTAGTATCTAGTTATATTCTTTGTAGCTTGGGAATTCTGTGAAAGAAGATGGACAAATTTTCTTGGAATATTAATATTAGGTGAAAACATGAATATTTCCAAGACTCTTACCAGTTTCTGCAAAGATCAACGTACCGACTTCCCGTGACCTTACCTTGTCCATTCTATGTCCCTGATGATAAATCCCACGTATTTGATTAGGCCAAAATGACCATCAGTGTCATACTAATACTCTTCGAACTGTCTATGCATGTCGACAAAATGACACGCATTATACTGTGTAAGCATTTCCCTCCAGCGTACATGAATTCGTGTATAAAACTGGAGGACGTTCTGGATGGAACTTCAGTTACATGTCAAGAGTGTCACCAGACGGAAAGACAAAACCTGCACTAGCTGGTTTGAGAATACGACAAAATAAACTAATAAGTAAAATTAGCAAATTTTATTTTAAAAAATATGAAGAGAATCCTGTCATGTGTGTTTTTTGTAGTTTGTGGTGAGTCTTTATACGTGGTGTTTTTATTTCTTTCTTTTCGTACAAAAACACATTTTTTGTGATACTCTTGTCTTTTTTTTACCTGATGGATATGACTATGTCTTTTTTGTTGTTGTTACGAGACGCATATTGTTAGTCATACAAGGAATTCTATTTATGCGTTGAATGCTATTCGTGGTACGACTACATATTAAATTGCGCAATAAAGATAGCTCGAAGAAAAATAAAATATATTTCGTCCGCGTTCAAGGACATTGTTAGCCTGTAGCTTTTCTTGGTAGTCGTTAAACTTCTGTACTATGTAAAATCTGTGAGCTCGTTAGTGCGTTCATTAGGGAAAGATTAATAAGAATTATATGCGTACATACCCTGTGCTCTTAATTATATTTATCTATGGAGTGTATCGTGATTTCCTGAATATTATTTATGCTCCTTTTCAGTAAGTTCTGACTCGGGATTTATTTTCCCTGATCAGATATCAGCACATGCCAATAGCAATAGCCAAGCATGGTCCGATGGTAATGGTAATGCCAAAGCAGCCAGCAAGAGTCAAGCGATAGTCAACGAAGAAAGCCACTTGTCATTTGGTCAGTATCCTCAAAGTTATCCAGTAGAGAATTATTATCATCCTCAGCAAAGTCAACAATATGCTGGTGATGATTTAGGCACTGGTGGTTCCTTGGCTGAGAGTCAAGGACAGGCACATGTTCTGGGTGGACAAGGTATAGCAATTGCTAATAGTCAGAGTGCAGCTCAAGGTTTTGGTAGCAATATTCAACAGACTGGTCTTGGGTACGTTGAAGCTTGTAGGATAGATTATAAATAATTTTTATAATATTTCTTAATATTTTTCCCAGCTACGCATCTCAGCAAGGTTACAACCCTTTTCAAACAGGCAGTGGATCCAATGCTCAGAGCCAGACTAATGCACAAGCAACCGGAAATGGCGCTTTGGCTAATTCTCAGTCTACTTCGCAATCACAAAATGGATTGTCTCAGAGTCAAAGTATCTCACAGGCTCAATCTCAAGGATTCTATAACGGTTATCCATATAATTCGTTGACTGGTGCAATTTCCGGTAGCCAATCGAATGGTCTTGGAGGATCAAGTGCAGCAAGTGCAGCAAGCGCTGCAACCACCAGCTTCGTCGATGGTGTACCCGTAGCTAGCGCAAGTGCAGCAGCTGCAGCTGCTGTCGCCGGAAATGGAGGATACTCAAACAGCAATGCTAACAGTATAGCCACAGCCACTGGCGGCCATGCTGGATTTCACAGACATCCTGCCTGGCTCTTAAACAATAGGAGTTCAGGAGACGAGTCCGAAAGTGCTTCTGAAGATTCCGGAAGTTCGAGTAACGAGAGTCAATCGTTTGAAGAGCCTCATTTCTATAAGAGATAGACTGATTATTTTTTTAAAAATAAAGAATACAAAATAACAATCAAAATTTTCACCGACTCTTCGCTATTTTTTAACCTGTGATACTCTCTTGGAACTATCATCGTTCTATAATAAAAAAATAATACTCACCATCTCCTTGCTAATGATCGTCATTTATGTACTTTGTCATCGTAAGATTCTACGCTATTCGGAAGTCATCAAGTCATCATCCTTAATCGAAACATCATGTGCATCATATCGTAAAGTCCTGCTCCATGTATGTAATGACTCATCTCTATTTCCTTTGTACGAGTGCATAAATATATCTACGTACTAATATGTAAGTTTATATTTGCTGGGTATTGCCACTCTAACATTAGCGGTACAAGCCTAAAGCAAATAAGCTTTGCTAAATAGAGGTTATGTAAGGACCCATGATTCAAGAATCTACAGTCACGTGTACAAACAGTGAGACCAATGTAAAAAGTATAAATGCATTATTCATAGGAGGCAAGAAGCGTGTTAAATAAAACTGTTATTTATAGTCAAGAAGTGTATTCTCCATTTCTTCTACAAATCGACAATACAGATAACCTCCTGTTCGTTTTGTAAATTTCGTCATTTACGTAAGGAGATTCTCCTGACATTCGTACAAATAAAACTCAATCGAAGACAAACGTATTCAGGCTTTTAACGTTATACGTGCTAAACACGATAGCGATGCTGCAGTCTATTACGCGGATTCAGTGTTTACGTGACTTAAGATTGACGATAAGAAAATATAAAAAAATTCATGATCAACGTTAACTTTCCGACATTAAACAAAAAGATTTTAATTGTCAATGTCTTTATAATTAACGATAATTACAAGGCAGTCCTTCTTAATACCGTTACGTAATTGATTTTACCTATACGAATTCTTAAAGCGTCTTCGAACCTCCACCATTTTTCAAGGTGACTGACCTAGCTGTATAGGCCCTGCGTATATAAATATATCATAAAGGATAAAAAGCGACAGAAACAAAAATGATGACAATAGATTGATGTCATTAATAGATAATTTTTTGACTGTCGGTAATATTCGCGCGACCTTCCTCCTGCCAACTGATATATTTATCCGAATTGACATCGAACGTAATGGCTGAAGGTTCCTTGGCAAATGAGAATTCACTTTCCGCACGAACAACAATTAATTTCCTACGCTGGAATGGAGACGTCAAGGTTTTGGGAAATGTATATTTTTTGTGTATGATTACCGAGCTGGAAAGACTGTCCACTTTGTTATCTCATTTAATGGACGCCTTGTGTACGTCTGGTAAATGATACAGAGTTGATGCAAATTCGCATCACATTCTGTTTCCTTTCTTTTTGTTATGCTAGTTTTACCAGTGAAACCTTTTATTTGTATTACCTGAAGCAAGACGCCATTGTTATTCCAAAGTCGCACAGTGCTATCGTTCTAAGTAAATTATTCATTGAACGAGTAAGGTTATCGTATTTTTAAGCCATAATAATAAATCTACACGATGATCGCATGCAGTTTCATTTTGTTTACATGGACCATTCTCGTGGAGAGGACAAAAACGCATTCGACTATGCTAATTTAATATTTTAGTATCTACTACTATGGGATAGGAAGTTAACGGCACTCTGCATCCTGTTTCGAACGAAAGGTGTGTTATTTATTTATTTATTTTTTTTTCTTAGAATTAGGAAATTTTTAATCACTCCTGTTGATACATTATCATTATAAAAAACTGGTATCACAGCTTGTGTCAGCAGTACTTAAGAATAGTATTAAAGAGTCAGGAAATTAATATGGAAATTCAATATTTCAATGGATATTGGTATTTTTTTTTTTTAATTCTTTTGAACTGATCGTCATCGCGAATAAATTGTCTATATATTCAATTCAGTTAACTATTTCAAATTTCTTTTTATTATTAGTTTCGAATGTTATGCTGTTTATGTTTAGTTAGAAGATAATTATTTATTCATGAAAATATATGTATTTATGTAATACTCTTTCTACTATTGTATAGCTTATACAAAAGTAATCTGAAATTATTATCTACATATAATATACAAGAAAGAATTTCTACGCAAGAATTGTAATATCAATGAAAGATATCTTTAATGAATCTTTCCAGCAGAAACCTTGTAGACGCCCTTCCCTGAAGAGTCAATATCTAGTGAAGTACTACTGTAGACGCCCTTGACACCATTTCCGGGACTGTTCTCATCATTTCCGTTTGATCGTGAAGATATTCTGTAAAATGAATATTTAAATAATAAAAAAAAGAAAAAACATTTAAGCACGAGAATAACATTTTATTTTTGCAATGTTTACCCAAAAGAACTGGAACGACTCGAACCGCCGCCATCGGAATTGGAACTACTTTGAGAACTGGAACCAGACCAGGAACCTCTATTCGAAGAAGCAACTCCGGGTCCTGATCCTGGGAATGCCGTGTCTATTCTTGGTATTCGCGAGACAGCTCCTATTATCAGGACACTATCCTGATTAGGAATTTCGTAGAATAGACTATCACCGTTAATAAATATATCATCAGGACCTCCGTTACCGTAATTATGAAAATTGAAATCAGGAAAGAAGCCATTTCCGTATATAGGTCTTCCAAATTCAGCTGCACCCGTAGAACCAGCTGGAGGAGCAGAATTTCCAAAGAGACTACCACTTCCGTCAAAGAGATCAGTTGGTTCAAGATTGATACCACCCTGTTCCAAAGAACTGACATCACTTCCAAAAGAAATAGGATTTAAAGTGGAAGATTCGTGTGTAGAAGACGATCCTCCAGCTGCAGCTGCATTAGGTTTCACTTCCATTATCGAATCCTCAGATACCGATGAGTTTGACGTATCGTTATTCAAACTTTTCGTAGCTGATACCGATTCCGTAACAGCTGCATTATTTTTATGAACTGCACTAGTCTTTGCAGCTTCATCTGCTGCTTCTTTGACATCCGTAAGATCGTCAGTATTTCCTTCAATGTCATCATTTGCGATAACAGCCACCGCGGGGTTATCACTTTCGTCATTGCTGTTAGCGTCACTTGCAGTTGCAGCTGAACTTGAATTAGCTTGGGCTTGAGACTCGACTTCGGTTGCTAAAAACAAAAAAAGTATTATCGATAAAGTTCGCTTCGTATCAAGATCATCAGTCTCCTGGTAGGCTGTCGATTAATAGAAATATCGAATTGATCGATCTTATAGGTCATAGGTCACCGTGAATATCAAGATTCGACTTGACATTGAAATGAATGTATTTTTATTATCGTTCAACCGGGTGGAAAGGTACTGAGAGATTTAATAGACTTTACCCTGTATTCGCGTAACAATAATTAATATCAGGGCTGCCAGCCCGATTGTCCTACTACGCAGCCACATGATGCACTGATCTCATCAATGCCTGCACCTCTTCCATTTATAGACGAGTATTCGTGTCGTGTCGTGTCATCTCTATGAAGAAACACACCGAATCGCACTATTGTTTATTGACTGATGAAAATCAGTGTGACGTGACGATACGGGGACAAGGTTGATCGCATCCCATTCGGCTGCATATTTCCTGTCCATTTTCTTTTTATTTATTTATGGGACACCGATTCGCACCTGGGCGTAACATCAATTTCTGCGTTCGATTTGTTATTCGTAACATTTACTATCTTGTGAATACGAAATAAGTATATTTTATGTATTTTTATACATATCGCTGTATACACTGTTGACCGTGAACAGATATTAATTAAATATTAATAATTATTGTTACGAATGACGATTCAAGGAACGGTGATTGTCGTAAAGAATTTATTTTATTCATCAACATATATCACAATGCAACTTTTTTAATTATGTACAGCGTAAGAGAGTCGGCTATATTTTACGAGATGACCTTGACCTTCCTGGAGGTTCAAGTTGCTTTCGTATATGGATCGTAGAAGGCAGTTGGAAAACCCGTCTTACTATATGTATCGCTTCGTCATCACGCTTGTTTAATACTACCATGCGAAATTATTGTGAAAAAGTCACTAATGGCTTTCACCATCTCTCGATGGTGAATGAGAAATGTTTGGCATTGTGTTCTCACTATTCGCCTTTGTTCTCCTTGGATGACACGTCTTGTCGTCGTATTTTATCTTTTTCGTCGATTTTATCTTTTGTATCTTATTATTGGTTTGTTAGTCTTTTTGCAGAGTATAATCGTTTTTGAGGAGTTTAAGGGATTTTGCCGGCAGATACTTTGTAGGATCCTTTGCCAGTCGAGTCGATGTTCACGGCGCTGCTGCTGTAGACACCCTTGGCACCATTGACGGCGCCACTCTCGTTAACACCCTCGTCGGCTTCACCGATACGAGAGAAGATACTGCAAAAGATAATAATAATTCATTGATTTGATTTGGTCCATTTGTGGAATTTTTAGATGGAGGATCAGTGTTATTTTTATGGTTCGATGAGTCACGATGTTTTCAACTTACTCGAATCCACCTCCATGACCTCCTCCATGGCCACCAGCTCCAGCTCCAGCACCGGCATTGGCGCTGGCACTGCTCTGGGCATTAGATCCTCCAAAACCTCCGGCACCTCCATAACCTGGACCACCTCCGTGACCGAATCCACCCGATCCTCCGTGTCCTCCTCCAAGGCCACCGCCTCCGAATCCTCCGGAACCTCCAAAGCCTCCTGCTCCGCTTCCCGCGGAAGCACCGGCATTCGAATTAGCTCCAGCACCTCCAAAGCCGCCGGAACCACCTCCGAAACCTCCGTTTCCACCTCCGAATCCACCTTGGTTTCCAAATCCACCAGCACCGCTGTGACCTCCGGCCAATCCTCCAGCATTAGCACCGCTGTGGCCACCTCCAAATCCTCCGGCGCCACCGAGACCACCTCCAAATCCACCAGCTCCAGAACCTCCATGGGCACCTCCAAATCCTCCTGAACCACCTAGTCCGCTGGCGCCTCCATTGCCACCGCCAAACCCACCGGAACCAGCGCCTGCATTAGCATTAGAACCGCCGAATCCACCGGCACCTCCGTGACCACCCCCGTGACCACCTCCAAGTCCACCTCCGAAACCAGATCCTCCTTGACTACCGCCAAATCCACCAGATCCAGCACCAGCATTAGCGTTAGAACCGCCGAATCCACTAGCACCTCCATGACCACCTCCAAGTCCACCTCCGAATCCAGATCCTCCTTGGCTACCGCCGAATCCGCCGGATCCTCCATGACCTAGACCGGCATTATAACCACCACCGGAACCACCGAAACCTGAAATATTAACGAACTCAAACTTCATTAAAAATATTTTGCATCTCATAAGATTCTCATGTTAGACGACGCAGTTAACATATATTACTTTTATATATCACGCTAAATGTTTTTATGCCCGAAGTACGTATCATAGATGAAAGACTATGTATGTTGTCAGAAGATTATGAACCGATGCCTCTTTTAATGTTACATAATGAAATGTGAGTAAATGAGCTTGAGACTAGCATAATAATAATAATGAGTTATTAATCACAGATGACGATGCGCCTTGCGAACAGTTATGCATCGCATTAAGTCTACACACCTCCAGCACCAGCATTAGCATTGGATCCGGCACTGGCAGCTCCATTAGCACCATCAGATTCAAATCCGCCATTGCCACCGCCGTATCCACCATTTCCGCCACCGAAACCGCCTCCGGCATTATTTTGCCCTGAGCCACCTCCATATCCTCCAGATCCACCCAGACCGCCTCCGAACCCTCCAGCTCCTGCTTGACTACCTCCGAACCCTCCAGCTCCTGCTTGTCCACCCCCGAAACCTCCGAGACCTCCTCCATATCCTCCTGAACCACCACTACCTAGTCCGCCACCTCCATATCCTCCGGAACCACCAAGCCCACCTCCAAACTGATCATCAAAAACAAATCCACCACCTCCAGCATTAGCGTTGGATGTTGCTGATGATTTTGCACCAGCTCCGGCGCCGGCTGATGCCTGGGCATTCGACGACGAAAAACTGCTTCCACCTCCAAATGCATTTGCATTTGCTGAGCTACTTGCGCTGCTGTATGCACTTGAACCTCCGAGACCAGAACCACGTTTTGCACGGGTCACGATTATAGCATAAGGTACTTGATCATCGTACACGTATTGGAATTCTGAAAAAAAAAAATGTATCTCCTTTTGACTTTTTCAAGAAAAATATAATCTGTTACCGGAATATATAAGATTCAAGATAAACGTTCAATCCGAATGAACGGTAGTTGATTTTATAATGAAATCATTTTTTTACGTTATATAATAATCATTGAATTCACTTCGTTACGTTATATTGCATCTTTTACCTTCACAGAGGTAAGAGACTATTCGAAAGTCGGGTTTACCTTGTGCGTGGGCGCTGAGCGCCAACAATGCCAAAAGGCCGGTGAATGCTTGATGACAACGCATGTCTGACTGTGCCCATCATTGGATCATCCGATGACTTTATAGCACGACTCCCTCCAGTCGAGTTGTGCTGACGTTTTGCCGTTTCTAACTGAAGACCTAGACAAACGTGTTTTCCGATGCGCGGCCAAGGCTGTGGGACAACGATTCGTTTCCTAGACAATTTTACCATTGATCGAAGCCATTGTTTTTGGTAATTGCAAGTTCAAAGAATCATCGACTATCGACTCTCATTTTTATTTACCGATCCTTTCAGCCTCAGGGCCGCAACGAGACTGACTTTGGGAATATCCGCAAAGTAAGTTCTAATATTGAAAAACTACACGTAGATTAATCGATTCAAGGAATCACTGTTCATCATTATATTACATATGTATACGGATCTTATTAATATCATTATCGAAATGATTTTCTTTGAAAGATCCTGCTAAAAATTAACATACAGAGTTGTCTATTTATTTTTATTAAAATATCAAAACGCGTGATACACGGGTGATCGTTACTTGCTGAACTTGCAAATCTTCCATGAGTTTCTTTGGATTTCTTTTTCAGCTTTCATATCTTCATCGATCAACGAATCACCGTGAAAACCATTGCTGTCTAATTGCACGTTGACAGTCGTTACGACGTCGTATTGGAAAATACGTGATTTCGAGGTTGGTCCCACGTCAGACGTGGTTTAAGCTCTGAAAACAAATTAAGGGTATTACGAAACTAGGAAATTTTTTAAAGGATTTTCCAAAGTTTGTTTATTTTTTTTTTTAATGTTCTATGACTGGGATATTTGGAAAGAGATGCTTTCGTATTTATTATGCCCTGCAGTATTGTATAAGATAATACAAAATACTACAAACACGATAAACAAGACCAACCATAGGTGGCGCTCATTACTTAAAGTGACTCGAGTCTAAATTTTGATTTTGACAGAATTCGACTTCTGCGTTTGTACGTATCAAAAAAGTATTCTTCAAAGATTGACTAAATTTTATCATACTTTTAGACTTGGGTTATTTTTTCTATATAATCACCGAAACATTAAGAGTTCTACATACGAATAACCTTGGAGTGGATCATCCTGAGTCGTGAGAATTGTATTATAAAATTATGTTCTTTTTATCTCATTTCTCTTATTCACTCAATAGGCAGACGATAAACACCGACCACAGAGAAGCATAGCGTACGTACAACAGGGATAATTATGACGAAGAGCTAATTAAGATGCTTTTATAAAATTAACTCTAAATCGGTATCCAACATCTTGTTTATGTATTACAAGGCTCATTACAGATTCATAGAGTTACCTAGGCGTTCTATAATTTTCTATCGATGCCATTTTTCTTGACGTTTACTTACAAAACGATCACCTTCGTCGATATCGTTGAAACGTTAGAAACGGCATTTAGAAATCTAGTGTACGTATGTACAATGATTACAGGTTTACGTTTACGTCTATTAGGAACTCCCCAATGTGTTAATTAGACTATTATGACTTATTCTATTATTAGAATTGATACCGATCGCTCTTTCTACAGTAATAACTGCATTCTATTATTGTCGAAGGTGAGGCAGTCGCCACTGAATGTGCCGTCCCCAGGTGAAAATCCAAGAATTAATCACATTCACGAGTAACGTCTTTACGTTAGCATAACCACCGAAGAGACCTCCATAACCAGTTCTCTAAAGAAGACAATGTTTAATAATAACTTATTATCAAAAAGCATAAAATATTTATTAGCGGTGATTAACTAGTTGTCAAATTATGGAAGCGATGGTTGAAGGTCTGGGCCTTTGATTTTTTTCAAATTCATATACCTTCCACGAGTGCGAGAGAGACAGGCCTATAGGAATTTACGTAGGTAAGAGAAGGAGAGATATACCGATCGTCAAAATACGATCGTTGCTCGAATAACATTCGCTAAATGATTTATCTTGAAATGATAACAATCGAATGATCTAAAATATGAAAATCATCATCCACTGACAAGTGGATATTTTATATTAAGCCTATCGATATTTTAACATGGGTGAAGAAACGTTACACGAAGATAGACAATTAGCACAGCTCGAACTCGTTAACAAAGCGGGGAAACCCTGGTTATTCCCATGAACAGAAACTGGTTCCTCGGTCTCCCCGACATAAATACTTTCGACTCTCGACTTTGGTTTCTTCCAAGACATCTTCCATCCAAGATATTGATGATCTCAATGAGTTCCGTCTTGAATAACAGCAGCTTCCTGGTAAAGTCCTGCCAGAACAATGCTGGCTGACGCTTAGAATCTATCGGTACTATTAGATTTCATGGATAAATAATAAAAAGCGTTAAGTCTCGAAAGGTTTCCTTAAAAACGTTGTTTATCCATGATTCTCACCTTATAATATTTTTCAATGACTATCCTCCTCCTGTCGTGCATACCGTACGTATATTTACTGCATACCGCATCCTTTTGATTTGATTGACGTTTTTTATAAACTCCAATTAAACAGCCTCGATCAGAACCAGGACATAACATTCGTAATGTTTATAAATGCCATTAACGAGAGATCACGAAGAACGATTGTATCCTCAAAGACGTTCCCATTGTAAGCGATACTCGAAATTTCCATTCCGCCATTACTCTATCTTCTCACGACTGCCAACTGCTTCTTGAATTTATTGCAGTTTCAGTGCGTTTAAATCCGTAGATCGTCCTTCCTTTTTATCTTTCATAAATCCGATGTACGTTAACCGTTTGAGAAAAAGTTTGACTGGACCTTATTAACAATTTCTTTAGTTTATTATTGATACGGGTAAGACCTATGACGTTCTCGATAAATCATCAATAACTTTCACAAAGAATTATTTGACATGGTACAAGAACGGGAATAGTACTGTCTGATGTATTCGAACTGCCAATCAATTTATGCAAATTTTCTTTTTTTTTAGCAACGTGAACTGCTGGAGGGGAAACGTAATTCCCAGAATTTTTGGCGAAGCTTGTTTACTGAACTCCCTTGTCGGGTATAATAAATTTCAAACGTGATATAATCTATCACATATGAGACTTTACACAGAGAGACTCTTGATAGAGGTACAGTATACGTAGACGCATTACGTATGATAATTTCTTGAGATTTCAATGCACGAGTTTTGCTTCCATAGAAAATCTCATATCGGATGTCGATTCAGAGTTCCTTCAAGTTTTGTGTACCTTTCTGGATGTTTTTAAGGGATAAAATGGAATTTTGTTTAATTATATAACCTAGAACTTGGATTAAAAAGCCATTCGTAAATCTTGTGACATTTTGTTACATGATATTTATTG
>JARPRG010000592.1:102425-115669 GCA_031001745.1 Hartigia nigra | reverse complement strand
TTTTTTTTTTTATAAATAATCTAACGTTTAAAATATACTTGCAAAGCTGCCGAACAGTAATAACATCCTCACGGACACGCGACACTCCTGTACCTTTCTTATCCTGTGTGACAATAATAATATTCGTAATGATAACAATAATAATAAGATTGTCAGCGTTTAACCGTGTATCGATGGATATTTCACGTAAGAAAAATAATATTCATCCTTCTTCTCTCGTTCTCATATATTAATTAAAACTAAATCAATAGCGATAAAAATGAAATCTCAATTATAAAAAATAATTGGACCCATATGAATTAATTCGTCAGTTGGTTCCAGTTTAATTGAGCTACTTTTATCATGGTACGCGCAATGAGAATGTATTGGCGATTAAATGGGAATTTTTCTTTTTCTTTTTCTTTTTTTTTGTTTTCCAAGCTTAACACTAACGAGATGTCGATTTACGTAATAATATCCGATCGACGACTCACTGTCATTTCCAGTCTTAATTGTTAATTCTTACATTGGCATTGATTTAAAATACGTCTGTAGGCGGAGGACGATTATAAAAATTGTAAAATTCTTAACTCTAATGTTGCAAGTAAAAAAAAAAAAAAAAAAAAATGCATCTCGTGTAAACGACGAGTTAATCGTGAGAAAATTCTAATCGTCCGAGTGCCGATAAAGATTGCTAACAAAATTATTGTCTTTTTTAAAGACACAACTTATTCGATAGGTTCCAATATTTAAAGTGATCCAATAATTATGTCTTGTTTAATAATTACTTTTAACTTGCGTCAGTACTACCGTTAACGCGGGATCAATTATATTTACAATTCCTGATAGTTCATCCTGTCATGTAAATGGTATTGTTATGTATTGTAGATTGGAATCAACTTCTTTTTTTTTGTTTCCAACAATTTTTTTTGTATCGTCTCTGAGAAATAGCACTTTGAAATTATTGAAACTCGTAGAGCAGGCGAATGTGACCTTGCAAATAAATAGCTATGCTAATGCGCGCCTAATGAAACAAAAAATGAGGAAAAGGTAAAAAGACATAGATAAATTGTACAAAGTTTGGAAATTCCGTGTTAGCCAAAAATAAAACAAACAAACAAACTATTTTACGCGTTTCGGTCGTCACATTGTTGTGTATTCATCGTGCTTCCTCGTTATAACAAGATTCGAACCTTCTTCTTGAAAGTTTCACTTATATAATAAAATCCGAGTTAGACTCGCGAATAAGGCCGCAAATTTGATTTTCGAAATGCCAATGTCCTGCTCGTGTTACAAAAATAATTGCATCGTGTACCTCTCGTTCTTTGTAGGAGCACATCAACTGATGTCCGCTCCTCGTGTCTCCTTGATGACTCATGAATTCAGAGTAAAAAAAATATTTGTAAAAAAACATGTCAAAAGACATTAGAGATTTTTTTTTTAATAATCCTCCTTTCTACCGAAGCTTACTGGTATATGACTCTGCTGAGTGGCGCTTCTTATAACTTCCATCCACCTGTAATAAAAGAAATTCCAGTCGATCGCTCAACATTCTGTAGGAACGGATGAAGGTATTAAAACAATAAAAATAAATAAAGTACCAACCTTCCAAACGTATAATCACTTTCAGCCCTAAAGAAGTATACGTGATTCTTGAATTGCAATTTGAAGACAAAATCCTTATTAATGCCATCTTTTTCGGACGGCGTGGAAACAGCGTATCCCAATAGCGGCAGACTAGCCAAGGGAAAGTCATCCTGGTGCGACTTGTAGAAGAAGAGGCAGAAGTTGGTAAAAACGACCCAGAGTTTTTGCCAGCCATTACTGTTTTTGAATTTCCTCAAGAGAAATCCACTGAGCTGATTCTGAAGCAGAGAGAGTGCTGTGCCATACAATGTTCAGACTTAATAAATGAACTATGACATACCTGAAATGCTCTTAGCTGATCGCTATAGCTAATGCTGGTATTTCTATGCCAACAAACATGAACAGTTGTGTTGCTGCGCTGCGAAGCCTTTGCACCACCACAACTGGATCGGTCCACCTCAATTCCAATTCCATCAGCCACTTCATCGGCCGAACCAAGAACTAGAAGTAAATAAATGATCTAAATAAATAAATAAACTCGAAGCTATATGTAATTCTTTGAGAAAAAATTCACGACTCACTGCACGACTTTAAATTTAAGTACGGCATCTTTCCGTCAACCGTATCAGCCTGGAATATCGCCATATTCAAATCTTCCAGCCACCTTTCCTTCTCCTCCTCACTGTTAGCAGCCACTGTCAAAGTCCTGATAATATGCCATTGTTAGAAGCGAGCTTTATGCTTTATGTTTAATTTAGTTTAGATATAATTAAGGATTCTGTGTGATACAGAGGCGTTATTAACTTGCGTTAATTCGTTCATTTATATTATTATTAGGTGGGCTTGGCTTACAAATCAAACTAATATGATTAGCTCGTGTTACATTGTCTGATTTCAAACTGTAAACTGAACCGCAGTTGCTGCTGTCGCTAAAGGCGACAAAACGTGCCGCAACGGGTTAAACATCCTCAATTGACTTCTTAATAGTAATATTTTTGATGCTCTCGTGTCTCATTCAGTCTCATTATTTCTAATAGACGTCCATCAGCTATATATATAGTACGTTGAACTGCATTGCATGTAAGCGCGAGGATCTCTCATTATAAATTATACGGTAATCGTCGTGGGAAAAGGGGGAAGACAAATATTTTATATTATTTTTCTAAAGAGAAGTAAAAGTTAGATGAAAATTTATATTGACTCACTGATTCCCATGACCAAGGATTACGAATACGAAATCTGTTCCAGTTTTATTGTCGCCATCTTGAATCTTCATCCCTTTAAGAGGAAGCTGTCCGTGTACGCGGAAGCACTGCGCCGGTTGCTGAGTGCGGAATGTATAGAGCAGAATATCGGAAAACTAAAAGTAAAATTAGTCAAATAATTTTTACAGAAAAAAGATATAAACATTAGACAAGTATAAATAATATTTTTTAATATTTCACTCACCAGGAAAAACATCCTCTGTTGAAAACCCTTTCGACTGTACTTCTGTAAGCAGCCCTGCCTGATAAACCTGCGGCCCTCCTGAACTAGATTATCAAAACCACTGATATCTCTTTGCAGTTCACAGAGCTGTACCAGGTTCTCCTAAAAACAAAAAAAAAAAGGACAAAAATAATATAAAGAATCCTGGCAGAATCCATCCACGTAAAATATACTTACTGCTTGGTTCAATACGGCAAGTCCTTCGAGCAGAGTTTCGCCAAGTCTATCCCTGGCAGCTAGACAGTCTTCAAAGTCAGTATGATCCTTCGGATAATGATCTAGAAGTCCTAAAGGAAATAAAATCACTAAAATAATCTCTCCACCCTAACAACAAAAACTTGAAAAACATTCTTGCACGAGACTTACTATCAATAATACTGTTGTAGTGCAATAATCGCTGAAGCGGCTTTAACAGGAACGAACTCAGCGGAAGGTAACAATGCTTCTGAGACTCAAAGTCTCTACAAAGCTGATCGAATCGTCGGGAGGTTCGTATCGTGTACTCCATCTTCTCCAAGACTGGTATCAAGTTCTCCAGGTACTGATCGTATAGCGGCAAGACATTCAGGAGTGTATTATAAAGGAAATCTCCAATATTGTGTCTAGCATTGCTTTCCCAACGAGCAAGACGTGCTTCCATTTCCTGCAGACATGGTCCATGCACATCTGCCAGGAGTTCAATTAAAGTCACTGCGGCATCACCCTCGAGCTCAGCCTCTCTGGATACTTCCTCCCTGAACCACTGCAGGAATACAATTAAATTTACTTCTACTATTAAGCAATGAATTATGATAAACATTCTGTATTAATCAGGGAATGATCTCAGGTACCCCACGCGCCTATTCCGGGATTAATCACTTACCACATTAATAACATCCAAGTCTTTCTTGTAAGTGCGTTCAGTCATAAGAAGCTCCTTGGCGATAAAGTAGGCTTTATCCGTTGGCCATCTCTGCAATTAAAAAAATGATTTCCAATAACCTCATCAATTATCTTTTATTAGATAATTCCATCCTGATTTACCTTGGTTTTACGCACGTCGGCATCGTCCACTTCGCCATTTTTCACGTTCTTCGCTGGACTCAAATCAGGCGTATTGACCAGACTAACGTTACCAATTTCCGCATGTCCGTTCGCGTGTTTGTCAGGTGATCGCGAGTTTGAAAACACCGAATTGTTGTTCTCTTGTTTCGTCGGCGGATCCTGCTTCTCCGTTTCGGTATCTATAATCAATAATCAATTAGTATTTTTGTAGACAGAGATTGACAAAGGGTGAGTGGTATAAGGTATTTATTGTCATATTTATTGAGCATGTTTAGAACGGCAAGCATAATAATAGACATGCTACGGTGCAATGGGATAATATTTATACATATAATATAAAAATAAATCCTTTTCTTATTTCTGCCAGACAGTTAAGCCCTCAAGGATAAAGTATACTTCCGGCGAGATAATAAAGAATAACAAAAAGTTCACAGGACAATGGGAAAAATCTTAAAGAGATTCTTTTTCAATGGTATTGTCGCGTCACTTTTTTTTTCACCTAAGAACATTTCGTAGCTTTTATTAATTACTGTACGAAATTGGCGTCATCGAGTTTAGCGCTAGGAAAAGAAAAATTATTCCAGAAGAAAATACAGTAACTAACAGTCTCAATCTACTCGCAATAATTCGTACAGTTACGTACTGGAGTACTAAGCATGCTGGAGTACTAAATATTATCACGGGTAAATAAAGTACCGATAACCATAAAACGTGCTTTCGCTAAGTGGCGTAACTCACGTAACACCGATTTTGAGTTTTTTTTTTCAAAATTTAATCAACTAAAGACACTACTACTCGTCCTCACATGGGACGTTTGTTGCAAAGAAGCCAGCCTAGCCAGCCTGGATGGACCAGCTAGTGGAAACGAAAATTAGTCTTTCAATTTGCAAATTAAAAGATGGTACATACGAGAACATATGAACTAGTAGGCAAAGGTCAATCTGGATGCAATGGCGATTTTTTAATTTCATTAGGATTTGAGTAATTATTAGTCGCGTATAATAATTCTTGCTGGGTAACGATATATTGTTTTTTTTTTTTTTTTTGGAACTCTTATCAATCCAGCATCTTTGGTCCATTGCAACCAGACTCACCGTAAGCTGGTTCCTCTACAGTGGCTCGTGGTCTTAATACTGAGAGTTTTTCACAGTTTAGATAGGTTTTTGGGAATTACTCACACAATTAGTACTGTCATCCAGTCGACCAACAATTCCAGGAGTGCGATAAAAAAATATATAAATACAAAGAAAAGAACTAAGCAAAAGAGATAACCAAAGATGGGATATACTCAGATACGGTAAAATGACAAAATCAATAAAATTAATTGTACGTGATAATAAAGGTTGTCGTTGCATGTTCATTATTTTTTTGTTTTAACATTCAAACGTAAAACCGAAGAAAAAATTCGAAATTAAGCGAAATTACTGACGCCTGTGGAATGACTTTGTATATAATTTATTATTATCATAATTATGTATCAATAATCAATGTACAATAGATTTTTCCCCCACAAACGTTCATTTGAGAGAAAAAATGGCAACGGGTAAAGTTAACAAGTACGTTATTTAAATATTAAAATTACACGAATACAAATGAAAAATATTGGCGACACAACAGACGTATTGTTTCAATTGTAAACTCGGTCTTGTCTCTTTGGTTTTCCCTTTTATTTTTCTTTTTTCTTTTTTTTTTCTTTTTTAAATACCCTCCTCCCTCTAACGATTTTTCCCGTTCTTCCTTTTTTTTCCCTAAAAAAATGTCCACTACGCTCTCTCGTTAAAAGTCAGTCGGCGTGTAGCGGCGGATCGCTTTAACGCGTCTTTTGACTAATTCAAATTTTCATCGTAATCGTGTACGCGACATACGAGATTCCATCGCACGAAAAAGGCTTCTTCATATTTTTCTACTATGAACACGGTTCGCTAATATACATATACATAAAAAAGAAAAAAAGAAAAAAAAAAAAACAGGGCTCACGAATCTCGTAGTAGTTCGCGACTCGAGCACGTGACGTAGTACAGAATCTGCAGCGAATGAATTTAGAAAACAAAAAAAAAGAAAAATTAATAAAAATCGTTACGTCACATTATCAATCACGCTCAACGGGGATTTTCTTGCAGCATTCCTGCATTTCCCTCTCTTTTGTCTGTACGAGAGAAATTAAATTAACGGTACTTCTCGCCTTGTAAGCACAATATGGCGGACCTCTGGTACCTTTTTCATGCTCGTTATCGAAAGTATTCTTTTTTTGTTATTTCATTTGTTAAAAAAAAAAAAAGTAAAACATACGATCGTCGAACGTGGAAGATGATTGTGTGTGTCTTTTCTCTAGTTGTATTATCTTATTCGATTTTATATTCTATTTTTTTTTTATCATTCCTTGTCCACTCTTCGAACGAATTTGCTCTGACCAACGATAAAGGCGGCTTTTTTCGTTGGTCTTGCCGTTATGAAAACGATCAGCAGGTGGTGATTACTTGTTCAAATACAAGAGACGCGTAATGCGTGCTATTGGTAATTTAAAAAAAGATTTTTTTCTTTTATATCCAATGGAAGACAAGAATGGTAAGTAGCTATAAGAGAGATTTTTTTTTTTTTCAAAAGTAAAGCCAGAAACAAAAGACGAGCAGGATTCGCGTCGTACGAAACGGAAGACAGCAGATCGGTATCGAAAAAACGATGTGCGTACGTTACGTTGGAAGACTGTTAAGAATTTTCCACATGTGATTTGAATTTTTTTTTGTTTTTCTCAAAATTTACTATAACCTTTTTTGCGGAAAGTCATACAGAGCGTACGTGGCTCTTGTTCACTTTCAAAAATAATAATCCGCACTTTGAATAAGGAATCGTTTATACTTTTTTTTGATCGGAGGCTGTTTCGCAAATATACAAGAGGAAATCCTTTGGACGTGGAACGAAGATAAAAAAAGAAAAAAGAGTAAAAGTTAAAAGCATAACGATACACGACCGCTTATCGTTACGGCCAATCGCACGACAAAAAGGATGAAAATATAGTTTTCACCCTTTTTTTTTTTTCGAAAATTCGAAATACCTGTGGAAGAATTTCGATATGAACACATTAAAGAGATCTTCGTAGTGACGAAAAATTGGCAAGAAGTGTTTCTAAAATAGCCAAACAGACAGACGGATAAACAGAGTGAGCGAGAGAGACAGACGTAAGGATAACGATTAAAGAGTGAGAAAATAAAAAAAAAAATACAAAATTAATAATAATAATGGTGAATACGATGCTGGAATATATCGTGACGTAATTATTCGTGAATCCAATATCATGTGAACGATAGAAAAAAAAAAAGAAAAAAAAAGAACGTCATGACAAAACGGCAGAACGTGATTGGTGTTATCGGTGATCTGTGAATGGCAATAATAATAACAATAATAGGGTCGCTACGCAATGGTTCACAAGGTAAATATAGATATATAGATGCGAGCAACATTTCAGTAGGTGACCATAGAAAAACAGTATGGCGTTGTGGGTGACGGAGGGGGGTTGATAAAAGTACAATTTATAAACAAAAAAAAAATTGTCTTAATAAATTATTTAGCACTCGATAAAATTTTATAGGATGCGATGGTTATAACGACATATATATTATGCATAATTAAAATGACACATAATCGAAAGCACAGGAAATAACAAGAAAGCTAAAGCTACGGCAACCAAACAAGCTAAAGGACGTGTGGAGAACGAAGACTGGTGTGAAGAAACCTTAATTCTCAATTCTAGATCGAAGCGATGATCGTACAGACGGTTAACAGGCCTATCGAAGTGGCCCATTTGGAAGATGAAGTCATTGATGACAAATGATCTTGATTTAAGTCGTGCACTTTCGAATGCACCGAACGAGTACCAAGAAGCTAAAGTACTTTAATCAAGTCTAATGATAATGACGAGTATCATAATCGATAACTGCGACTAGCACATAATAGGTACACGATAAAGAATCAATTGGTCCAGATATAAAAGAAAAAAGAAAAAAAGTTGAGAAATAACAAACGTTAATATATAGTATATGTAATATTAAAAAAAAATCTACTCGATAAAAATTTGTTAGCGAATAACAAAAAATGAAAGGTGTTTAAAGATACAAAATTCCTAGGATTAGAAAAGAAAACTTTGTAATACAGTTATCATAAAGTCTCTAATAACTAAATGGCTAATCTTCTAAGTCTCCATGACAACAGAGTTAATGCAACGTTAATAATAAAACTTCGGGACACACCATAACGTCGTTGGTATAAATATAAAAAAGTCTCATTAATCGATCGCGTTTAATTCCAAAGGATCTCTAGGATCGAAAGATCGTTATGGCATGTCCATAGTGTAATACTGAAAGAACGTGAAGGGGGGAGGGAAATGGGGCAAAAGTTAAAAAACGTAATGTCGATGGTTCAAAGATAAAAAAAAGAATAAAGGAAATAAAGAATAAAGTGTGAGAGCATATCGCAGCAGCAGCTAAGCAAAAAACAGCTAAAGAGTGAGAGGAACGCATCTATGTATCTTGATAAATGTCGCAAAGAATGGGAGACTCTTTATAGCTCCGGCATTTTGTTCCCTCGGTCCCTTGTAAATACGTGGTACTCGATTGATCGGCCACACTGGCCACATCTCATCGTGGATAAGCTGGTAAGAACCGATTGGTCAGGGTGCGTGGCGTTGCGTGAACCATTACGTTACGCACCTGGGAGACCCGATACGGCACGTGCCACGCCGGCGAGTTCACGTACCCATTCGAATAGGTCCAACGGTTGTAATCACCACCTGCCAAAATGTATCTCGTCTGTCAAAATGTCACTAGCAGCGATCAGGGAGGCTAAAGGAAGTCTGTCGTATCCGATCGTCAAAAACGTTACTCGGATTTCTTTTTTCATTTTAATGAACGCGCGACACTCTCTATTCTCCTTTGGACAATAAAAAGCCTCACTGTACACTCGTACTTTTTACTTTATATAATAATATTCTACGATGTATAATTGACTGAAAACCTGTTGTTCTTTTGCAATCGGAACCAAGCCCTAGGGAATATTGCGTTTCTTCTTTGAAACTAGTATGGTATGTTTGCAGTGTCGGTAAAACAGATTGGTGAGGCGAGGGAGGGAGGGGGCGAGGTATTTTGTGAAGAATCGCGGCACTTATGTGATTTTAAATGGGTTTTCCTCTTTTTTTTTTGTTGGTAGATTTCTAACATATCTTTTTTTTTTCAAATTCTTTCGATTCGGACACGACAAATGAGGGATTGTATTATTATTATTTTTCTTTTCTTTGACGACTGATACACACACATACATCGCGTTCGTACTACGTTAGTGCAGTTTCTCTTGCATCCCTCGTGGATGAATTTATTGCGCGAAATGCCTAAGAGCATCTTTTATTTTTTTTTCTTTAATCCCACCCACCCCCCGATTTTTTTACTTTGATTTTCTTTCGTCGATTCTTCTCAGGATTATCTCCCTTTATCCTTGATACGTTGAGAGAATTTTTCAGATACACATACGACTCGCCTACTAATACCTTGTTCCCTAATTGCAAGTATTATGACTCTTTATGTGTGTGTGTGTGTATATATATATATATACACCTATATTAAAAATACCGTTAATCGTTTATAAATACAATATTCAGTCGTTTGCTAATACTGAAAGAGCAAGAAAAAAAAAACGTAGTTCATTTTGGATCTGACAAGATCTCATCTCGAGCCTTCGTTAAAATTCGAAATCAATGTATTTCGATAATCATTGTCTCCGTATCTATTTAATTGTGCATATTATTTTTCTTTTTAATCCGCCGATTCAAAAGAACGAGGACTCGAGATTGGCTTCCGCGGGTAATCCAATAAATGTCTGTACCTAAGTACAAGTCGCACAAGAAGATAATTCTAAACGAATGAAAAGGAAGAAAAAAAAACAGAAACGTGACCGAAAGAATATTAAAAAAAAATAAATAAATAAACTAAATTCGATGAGATAATAACGGTGCGTAAATATTGTGCGTATGATTTGGGGCTCACAGGGTATATATATATAGTATGGTTATCACTGAAAATGACGTAATGATCATTGTTATCTCTTAATCGACTTGGCAATATTCTTGGAAAAGGGACTTATTCTCTCTCGTGACGATGCACAGATGCAACAAATTAATTTGAATTGTGCAAAAATAAAAAGAGAGTGCGGGGTGGGTCGAAAAGTCGATCAACATAATCTCTATGACGTATGTGGGATGCGTGACGTCAACTTAATCCTTTAAGGAGGTTCGATCGTTAGTCTAAATAAAAGACGACCTACGGTTTGAATTTACTATTGAAAATATTTCATTTTGTCAATCTGTCTCTGCACTTTGCATGCGGACATTCAGTTTACCAGATTGGGATAGACGAAGCTCCTTAAAAAGGACGATAACGAGGAAAATCGTTCCATAGACGTGCATGCGATAACGATAAGGAAAAATGAAAAGGACGACGAGAGAGATAACTCTGGTAGGAATTTCATTCCCTAAGAGTTCAAATAGGTCACGGGACTTGGATCTTTTATCAGTAAAATACCGATCTACTCCGATAGGAATTTTATTCCCTAAGAGTTCAAGTAGATCACGGATTTGGATCTTTTATCAGTGAAATACGAATCTACCTAAGATCCGGATAGATCCAGTATTTTCAAAATGACATTTCTACCAGGGTCAATGACGAAATCGGCTATTCAAAAAAAAACGAAAAGATGAACGATCGATACATCACACGTCTAACAGACAGGTTTTTCAATCCTAAAACAGCATTTAACGATACTCTCTTTTTCATTTTCCTTTTCAACATCTTAACAACTAATTTCTCTCGTTTCATTCGTTTGTTTTTTTTTCTTTCGCGTTTTTTTTTTTCCGCTCAAATATTTCACTCTTTATGCGTCCCTTCCGTCACAGGGACATCGCGACGCTTCGCGTCCGTGTTCGTTTCTTTTCATAATTTTCCTTAAGATCGCGTTATTTGAAATTTGCAAATTTTGCAAGATTTCTTTTTCACTGAAAAAAAATCGCGACCAACTTCAAGACACGGACGCAAAATTCCATCGTTATAATCGGCACTCAGCATCTTATTTATTTATTTTTTATTATCAATATACTTTTTCGATAATCCTGTTACTGTCCTTCGTGTGTATACTTTTTTATATATATATATACTATACGTATAATCGTACGTGTACACTACCTTATATTAGCTATGTGTAATGTATGTATGTAATGTGTGCGCGCGCGAGTATTATCGTTTAATAAATGTCGCCTTGCGTATTCGTAAAAATGACTCGTTATTGCGATCTAGCCTTAATTTAAAATGCGTGTGAAGTGGGGAGTGAGGGCGGCGAGAAGGCGGTACGACTAGAAAATAATTTGGAAAATTGAAAAATACTACGAATCTCCTAATACACATTATCGAAAAGACCATTGATATTTGTTAGTAAAAAAAAAAAGAAAAAAAAATACAAAAAGGGGGGGAAACATCGCACAGCGAGTTAAATTCTCATTTCCAACATTTCTACGCGTCAGTGTCTTGTGACGTAATAATTTCGTTTCCTATTTTTTTTTTTACTTTATCGCAATCTCAACCCGTTTCTAAGTACGTATAACATTTTGGGAATTGATTTCTTCGTTTTTTACTATTTTTCTGTCTTTTTTCTTTTTTTTGAAAATTCTTTCCAAATCCAACGCCCGCTCGTACCGAGAACGATTCGTGGAACAAAATTGAGATTTTATAAGAGCGTCTCGGTACGCGCATGCGCCTTACCTTCGTTCACCTACCGTGAGAATATTGAACTCTCTCTGGTAATAAGATGATTTTTTTTTTCTTCTTTTTAGGATTCTACTACGAGAAATCGGGGACGCGTGGGATAACGCTCTTACTTTTTTTTTTGGCGTTTGTAAAGATTAGCAAAAAATCGTTTATACCCGAGGATCTCTTAGTTTTAATTACGCGACATTCTTCTCTAGCGAATCCGCCAAAAATCACTACTGGATACGTTAACCGCAACTCGATCGCGATATTTTAGTTAATTATATAATATTATTGAATTAATTAAATCTACTCGTTCGAAAACTACGTCAATTGAGTCGTTTTTTTTTTTTTCATAATTATTATTTATGTATACAACGTATATCACCTATCTAGACGAGTATTTCGATTGATTTATCATCCGTCAATTTAGTGCCAGACGATCATTCGCTATGCGCATGCGCGCTTAACGATTAGCAGTGAAATGCCGTTTTTTCTTTTTTCTTTTTTTTCCTTTTTCTTTCTTTCTTAACCTTATTAAGGTTAATCTCTTCCATTCGCTTTCTACTTTATTTTTCTCTCTCTTCCAACATTTAATCCTCTCTTTCCCGTTGTTTCTATCATTGTAATTATTTCTATCCGTTGAGTTATGAATTTCTTCGTAGCTCAATGAAACGTCGACCATTCAAATAATGCCCCGGGGAATTATTATTTAATAGCGATCTTAATTATTCGATAAGAGAAAACGAAATTTCCGCTCGTTTATGTATTCTTAACTTTTTTCTTCTTTTTTTTTCTGTTTTTTTTTTCCTTGTCTATTTTCTTTTTACTCATTCGCTTCCAAAGTCGACCCTCGTACACTAAAAAGTTGTTACATTGAACGCGGTATAAAAACTAGGCACAATACAAAGCTTGAAATGAATGGGACACTTTTCGATCGAGTATTTTTCATTTTCTCTTTTTTTTTTTTGACTTATTTTTTTCTTCCTTTTCGCCTGCTTCAACAAACGGACAACGTAAAAGAGAGGTGTTCTTCGTTCTTTGAATTTATCACGTCTTACTGGGAGAAACTTATTTTTTTCTTCTTCTTCTTCGATCATCCAATAAAATGATTCCCATCTAAACTATTGCAATTCCATAATTTCAAACGGAAGGATCTTCGCGATTTCGATATAATTCCTTGACTTCTATTTTTGTAATCTTTTTAAAAATCTACTTTGAGCAACGTTCATCCACATTTTCTCTAGTGACCAAAAACTTAAGGGGACTAGACGGCCAAATAATTCGTTTGTCTCATTTCAATCGTTCGCATAGGAACGATTCGATTAACGTGATCGAGAGGCTCCATTTTTTTTTGTAAATTCTTTT
>JARPRG010000592.1:70874-83060 GCA_031001745.1 Hartigia nigra | reverse complement strand
AATTACGTACGAGTATGTCATTGCGTCTATGTAATTTATGCATGTTTATTTAATATAGTGGGATAAGCGCATAAGCGTATAAGCATAGTATGACACTGGTCAGGCATGTTTGTCCAGAAGATGGACCAATGCTTTCAACTATTACGACTGGACACGCACTCGACCACGTATTCCTAAGGCAGAAATAATTGAAATAAAATAGAGAAAAAACATTGCAACGTTAACAAGTATAAATGTAACTTGAAGAACGCATCCTGAAATATTATATAAGTATATGCATACATCATTGCTACGTGTATCTGTTAAATATACAGTTGTTCAAAAGAAATGCATGGTAACGTAATGTTATACAAAAATATTATTTATTGTTGTTCTAGATGCGTGTAACGATAATGAGTTAATCAGAAGGACTGAAGGAATACGACGTATTTTTATTTTTAAACGTAAACACTCGTATCACGTTTGTAGACTCCAATGGGAAAGTGTCTAATAAGTTCACAAGGCTTGTTCCGGTACTAGTAAGATGTAAAGGGTACGTACAAGATTGCATCAAGTGCTTTGTTTGTCGCTGGTAAAACACGAGTATGTCTTATCGCCTATTGGCTCTTACAGTTATTGGCAAATCGGTCGCTGTGGCATTCTCTGTTATAAAAATGACATAAAGAAAGCAAAGAGTAGCCAGTGCGCCGAATGCGTTTCCTTAGCGAGACACGCGCTTTCGATTTACGCCACGCGACGGCAGCACGTGAAGTCGCGTGCGTACCGGAAGTTCACCGAGACACGTGGGTCCTGTGCACTTCCCGTGGAATAACATCGCTGATAAGTCATCAATATTATGACCCGCGTAAAATTCGAATGGATTCTCGACATGAGTCACTGTGAGTAGGAGAATATTTTTTTTTTTTTCCTCGACACTTTCCAGAACACCATTAGCCATTGTGAACGAAGCTTACCGGACGTTTTTATCGCTGAACCTTGTGACGAAGGGTCATGCTTCTCCGGTGCCATTATCCTTTCTACAGGAAAATAAAAAGGAGCTTTTGCAAGTGGCATTTACGCTACTGAATCTTAGCGTGAAAAGAAGCTTACGTAATTTTTTTTAAAATGATTTTTTATTCATTTCTATTTACGTTTTTTTTTTGGCATCTTACACGTGTTTTGTAACTATGTGAATATTTATATATATATATACATATATATATATACTTTTATCATGTTCAGGTGATGAAGAATCATTTTATTACGAATGTGTATCAAGGTCGTGCCCTGGGGTGGTAATCTTGAATGACGCAGATACGAGTCCAGGTGATGGGAAATGTATCTTGAGTCTCATACGTATCTGCACGCTTAAGGACCTGGGGGGTCAGTTTTAAAATTGGCAACCAGGTGGGCATACCGGTAGCCTAGTCCACGTGGTACATTCAGAATCAATTCGATGCTTTCTTACGCCAGACGAACCGGTTTTCTCTTTATTTTCTATTTAATTTGTAGAAATATAATTTCTCGTGCTAATAAAAATAACACGTTCTCGTGGAAGTTCGTGGAAAAATTAATTAAAACTACCAAATTTGTGTAGAGTCAAAAAATCTTATCCGTTTTAAATTGAATTTAAAATATTGTTTAATTACGTATAAGAATTATATAGATATATCGTAGGATATTATTATATTATAATTTTGCATAAGACTATGCTACAGTATAATTTGAAAAACAGTGATGCAACTTTTGCAGATTTTCTCATCTCCATGGAATCCCCGAGTGCAGATGGGAGCTTGTCCTATGTGCGAAGCCAGGTTTCGCTTTCTTAAGGGGAGGAATTGAAAAGGGTGCTTTTTAGCCCCCCCCACCTAAACCCTCTGGCAAACTAGGGAACCTGTGGGAACGTGGCTGCATAAAGAGCAGGCATAGGAAGAAATTACATAATACAAGGAAGTCGGAAGAAACATTTTTAAGGGGAGCCACAATTCGGGCCACATGCGACTCAACACCGGTTAAGAATGGCCAATAGGGAAAGCCACGTGATCCACTTTTTCTCTACTCTTTACCTTTCTTTACCTACTCTTTTTTATTTTTTGTCAACCTTTATTATTTTAACAGAAGTGTGCAGGACGTGTGTAGATTTTAGATATACGAATTGGGACACGGTAAACCCTGCAACCTTAATTGTTTTTTTTTTTTTATATATTTTTATTTAAGAAAATCCAACACGCACTGATATAGCAATTAGTATTGATTAATACCTTTGAAAAATAATTAATTCAAAAAACTGCTAATGATTCGTCGGCTAAGCAAGGATTTCACTGTTTTATACGCCAGTATATTCCAGTTTTCGTTATCTGGTTCTAATCCAATGCCTGGGAAAATTCAAAGCAAATCTTTGACTTAATCAATGCTGAAAAGTTAACAATTCGATTAGTCAGCGCGGTTCCCAGGCACACGCTATCAATAATCGTGTGAGCGCATAGCACGGGCAATTCCTATGTGAATTTTATTGTCTACACCCTCTACTAACTCCGTCCAGGACACCCTCGATCATCTCCCCACGTACCACGCGCATATATACCACGTAGTATACACAGGCCAAGACCCTTTCACTATAGTCACAAGAGCTACCAACATACATAAGCACTAGCGAGGGTGGTACCAAAGTGATTTCATGGTGGCACACATATCAATTTAAGGGATCAAGCCACGGATGAAAACTCTGGGATTTTCAGTTTATCAGTTATCAGCTACGATTATCTGTTTCGTTTAATATTCATTATCAGATTGTATCTTTCATCAAAGATTTACCTTTCAAATAATCAAAGAGTCCTTTTGGACGCTTTGATTATTCTTAATTAAAACGTAAGTGAAACGAAGAAAAGATTGACAGGTTTTTAAGTTTTAGAATGTACGTATAAGTAGGACGGATATATAATTAATATAATTTATATAATTTATATATATTTTTGTTGTTTTTAATTTGACATACTTCTTACGATCGATTACTTCATCCGTAAATAATAAGGTAGAAGGGAGACGCACGCGTTCCCACGAAATCGGCTGGTCGGCTCTTCCATTTTTGGGTCCCTACCCTGTATCCCTTCTCCGTACAGTCAGGAACATCCCCACCAAAGGCCCTTTAGTCCCCCACCATGAAGGGTAGGTCGTGTGTCGTGCTCGTCCTCCCGCACACGACATACGTTGGCCGCCACGCGACCGGTGCACACGCATCCTGCCTCGTCCAGGACATCGCCAACCGATCTGGCAGTCGCGCGTACGTTCATCCAGCTTTACTTTATTCGCTGAGAAAGGAAGAGGAAGTCTGTCGTCGCGTGTCTACTCGCGGATAATAAACGGACAAGTGTGTCAGACTTGTGCGTGGTCGGCATTGCTCTTTTTCAAGTTCGTTACATTAGCATTGTTTACGATTGCTACTTAACCTCAAAAGTACTTAAGATCGTAATTAGAAGAAATTTCTTCGGTTTTTTATATCAAACAAATTACATTAATCGATTCCGACTTCTGTGAAGATTTCAATTTGTTTTGTGAACTAAACTGTTTGAGGACTCGTGTTGACCAAGTGTCGTCGTAACATTGTTTTAAGGACTTTAAATCGAAATGACATTTTTAGCTTTTTCCGTTACAATGAATTTGAAACTGCGCAGCAGATAACGTTGTGAATGAAGCGTCTTTCAACGAGAGTGTCAATAATCACACGTCAGTCGCATACTGATTTATTCGACTTGGTTATAATTAATAAAATACTTAATTAACAATGTGGAGAGTAGTAGTCGCTCGTTCGGATGATAACAGTACATTACTGTCATCTGAAATCACTAGTGGTTCCGTAGCTCAAGGACATCTTCCGACACTCTCTGGACCACCTGCACCTCATCACTGGGGTTATCCACCACCGCCCCATCCGTCTTATCAGCCACAGCCTCATCCTGATATGCGTCATCATCACGATATGCGTACAGATCTAAGACTTCCGGCTTCCGGTGAATTGAGACCTGAACTCAGGCACGACATGCAACGACCGGAACTACGTCATGAGATGCACAGGCCAGAAGTCAGGCATGAAATGCATAGGCCGGAACTCAGGCACGAAATGCATAGACCCGAACTTAGGCACGAGATGCACAGGCCGGAAGTACGTCACGAAATGCAACGGACTGACATTAGACACGAGATGACCGGCATGAGAACTGATCTCACGGAATTACGACCCAGTCATGAATTACCTGAACTTAAGATTGACGTTACGGAACTGAGAACCCAGGAGAATCAGCAACAGACCCAGCAGCAGGTACAACAAGCTCAGCAACAGTCCCAGCAACAGCAGAATCAGTCGCAGAGTCAGGCTAATCAGCAGAGAAACATGAAAAGAGCTATGAGCGATTCTGACTGCGACGATGTCTTCTCCGAAGAGAGTGGAAAGGAACCGTAAGTCTTTCTTATTCTAATTATTATTAGACTGACGGATGATGCAGATTTTGTATTATAAATTGCACACGGGGTAAACCGATGAGAATATAATTTTCTCTATACAGTATGGTAACACTAGTAGAGTGAGACCAGTTGTAACAGATTTATGCAAGTATTCGTAGAAATTGTTTTGATTGAAATCTATGAATATTTATATGGTTAAATTCTTTTTATCGCTGGCATATGGCGTGGCTGACCCTTGCATAATAATGACTTGGCAATTATTGTGATATTGTGAATTTAACAGAGACTTTGGTATATTCGTTAAGGTGTCAAGTATCCCCATTGACTTCACAGAAAGAATTAATTAGCGTAGCTTTTTCTTTTACTCACTGTGAAAATTAGTGGAGAAAAATACAATTTTTTTTTCGAGAATTGGACTGTTTTCGTAGCTTTTTTTTTTAATGACCGTTTAACTTGACCTTTATAATTATGTCGTAATATAGCGATTGACTGATGCATCGTTTTCGCTTGTTTTTTAAGGTGCAATTCTCCGGGGGGTGATTCCTGTCAACATGCTTCCCGCAAACGACGAAGGGGGATGATCGAGAAGAAACGTCGCGACAGAATAAACGCATCCCTTGGCGAACTCCGAAGATTGGTTCCAGCGGCGGCGAGGGATCCTCATAGCGGAAAATTGGAAAAGGCGGAAATCCTTCAGCTCACCGTCGAGCATCTTCGAACCTTGAGGAATAAGGGTGAGTAAAGAGATTTAAAAAAAAATATATATTTGAATATCGACGTGATCAGACGCGGGATGAAAAATATGGAAAAAGTATAGATGTACCGGAAAGATTGAATTTGAGAAAGGTTGAATGTCTCTTGTCACTTTTGATTGAATAATATTACGCAAATCTTATATCTCGGAGACGCGAATGAATTTCTTGAACGTATTGCCAAGCGAAACTGTTTCTTTAACGGTTTCCAAGGACGCTATTTTACGTAGCGGAAATGACATTGCGCGTCCGTTAGGTGCACCACGTAACGTCCTGACACAATGAAATCGCATCCTGTTTTCCTCGGGGTGGAATCTTTTTTTTTTCTTTTCTTTTCCTTTCAAAATCCTTCCTCGATTTAACCCTTGCATGATTCTCCATTGTATCCGCGAAACAGGAAGTAGGCGGTGGCACAAGGAAGTGCGCTCTCGTCCAATTACGAAGGAAATCGTACAAGATCAGATCTTCCTGTTCCGTTAATCCGATTAATACTCGACACTCTGTGAATTAAGAAGAAGAAACAAAAATAAATAAAAATAAATTAGTCAATCTCCAGTTTTCCTATAGACACAGAGGATTAGGAGAAAATATGACAAACGGCAGCCTTTTAAGTAGATAGTCTTTTTATGCTCTGTCTTTATAAAACAAACACGAATGTCAATCTTCAGGTTTCTATGTATCTGCACAAGTCATTCCCACTAACCGGCACTTGCCCACTTGGGTCGTTCGAAAGTAACATTTTGCTTCCTCTCGACCGGAAGACACCTGTTGACCGTGGAGGATGGCGAGGGAGCAGCCTCTACAGGGTGCGAGCCGACTAACAGTAACCCGATAACCGAACTACCATCTGGTGCGCCTACTAGGCTTTTCTTGTCGCTCATTCGAAATAGATCCTTTCCCATGATTTTGAGAACACGCCAAGGTTTATATTCTTTTATGGAATCAAAGAAACTCCTTGGGAAATACTTGTTCAGGTGAAATTTAAGAAATACAAATAAGACACGTAGTGACTAATCACTGATAAATTTTGTATCAAAGAGAAAAAAAGTTCACAAGAACAAGCGCTATGGCGGCTAACGATAAGAATCTCTGAGCAAAGTGTCGATTGAGGTAAAAAAAAAGTGAAAGGAAACAAAAAATGGAATGGAAATAAAAAAAAAAATCTTTTCACTCGGAATAACATCTCTCTCGCTCCACTGGCTGTGTAAGTCCACACGGTGAATATCTGTCAGGATGGGCAAAATCCTGGTGCACGGGTATTCAGAGAAATTGAATCTCTGCCTCGGTGACAAGGAGTCCCGCTACTCTGTAAGCTTTTGGGAAGCAGGTGCTGGGGACCCTAGCTGAGATCCTGTGGGAAGCACAGGAAGTCAAGAACTCTTCCGAGTGGGGTTCCCACGATTGGTGGGGGCACAGGGGTGCCTAAGGGGGATGAACGAGAGTGCCAGAGAGAATGGGGAATAGAACGTGGTGGAATCCTGCGAGTTTTAGAAAAGTGGGGAGAGGCCACTGGGCTAGGTGCCACGGGGCAGATGTGAGAACCCTGTGGGAAACCAGCTACTATACTACCACTACCACTACCACTACTACTACTACTACTACTACAGCATTGTTTGTAAACGCTACAAAGGGAAGCTTTAAGCCCTTGAGAGGGGGTGGCAATGCGATATTAAATTTAATATTCTCATTTGCGCGAATATATCGGAGCTTTGACGCAGCACGTAGAGTCTGCGTCGAATATTGCTAATTACCAACTTTTCGAACCCATTCAAAATCCGACAGTTAAAACTTTGACTCGTAATTCATAACCTCAAAATGTTGTATAATACATCTCTGATAAAAAATATTTTGATAATGTACTTAGCCATATATATGTATTAATTAATTTTTTATCAAACCAGAGTTATATCGTGTACGTTAAAAGTGACGTTTGACATCAGCCGATGCTAATCTTCGTATCCTGTTGGTTGATTACTCCCTTTTTTTTTTCTTTCTTTTTTTTTAATACATTGTCTACGCGGTGCATAGCATTATGGGACATTATGCAAGGACACTGCCCGTATAGTGCATGGGTTATTTTATGTTAGTCCATGGGGGTCTAAACGGTTCCCACGCTACCTGTCCCTTTCCCCATGGTATAAATACCCGGCTGCGGAGCAAGTCCTCCAAACCGACACGCATAAAGGGCCACGACCATAACACACATTTGGTCAAAAGTGCCATTAACCTTTATCCCCTCCCCGTAAGAATGATTTCTATGAAGGATAATAACGAAACGACACAGACAAGACACAAGAAAGTATAGTCATTTTTGGATCTTTTTCTGATTTTGTTTTTTCTTGTTTTCAGGTCCCGAAGGATACGACATCGACTACCGCGCCGTCGGCTGGGGCGAATGCGCAGCTGAAGTGGGACGTTATCTAGTGACAATGGAAGGCTTGGATGAAAGAGATCCTTTGAGACTTCGTTTACTTTCCCACCTTCAGAGCTTCCATAGGGAACATCAACCTCCAGGACCCATTGTACCTACGGCGACGTCCTTGACCTCAACGTCGACAGCTACCAGCTACGATCCACCTAGTTCAGCTGCTACGGGGATGCCATCCGCTGCGGGAAGCATGCCGCCGCTTCTAGGTGGTGGTCCACTTGGTTGGGGACAGTATCCTGGACAGTATCCTCAGCAGCAACATGGAAAACCATACAGACCCTGGGGTGCTGAATTGGCATACTAGATATTAGAGCAGAATGTCCTGGACTAGGAGGGTAGCCAAAGATATCATAAAAACTAATGTCATCTGTACGGGGCAGCCGTCAAAGTAAATGTCCTGAGATGGTCTTGCCGGAAACGGAAGTCATGGCAACAAAAAAAAAAAAATGGTGCCGTTATGCCGACCAAACGAACTGACCGGGCAGGAGTGACTGATGGACAATAATATTGCCTGAAACTCTCTCGTGTCCTGATGAACTTTCCCTGAAATGCTGTTCGTCAAAAGCGATCGTTAACGGAGAAGCACATTTAGAGATTAAGATCATTTTATTCTTCTTTTAAGTGAATCGCGTATTTATTTGACCTGTAAATATATTTATACCATGCAATTTGCGTATGTCGGGAAAGGAAATTCTGCCGAGAAACGTTTTGCGTCGTAAACGTCTCAGGAATTTTTTGATAGACGATTTTTAATCAGCGAAGGGAAACTAGGTGAAAATATTATATGAGTGATAATACGATAGTCATACCAGTACCTTATGGAAAATGAAAAAAAAAACATATTTATTTAAGCTTTTCACTTATCGTAAGATCGATTATTGTGGTGCTCCCTGTAGCATCTTCAGATATTGTACAGTGTATAATTGTATATAGCCATATTTAATGATAAAAAAGAAAAACGTTCGAATTCCTCTGCCACAGGAATTTATTGCGGATTTTTATAAAATGAAATAAAAGGAAACGATAACGTCAAGATTGAAGATTTCTTATGTAACTCCAGGACGTGCCATTTTACATATCGACGTATACGTGTGAGAAAGCGCTTTAATATTTTTGCAATACGAATTTTGTAATAATAAATCGACATGGGGATTTTTAAAGTATGTAATGTTTCTTTTGTCAATTTAATTCATACCTTGATTAATTAATAATTCTTCTTAATCGTTCTGCGGATATATTCTATCCTGCAAGTTTTCTTAATTTCCTAATTACCCGAAGCACAAGGTATTCAATTTTTAATTAAGTCGTTCGGATTTAATAAGAATAAAAATTGTCATGTCATGTTAATTACGCGCATGCGCAGTTCGCATTTCGACGAACGACGCAGCTTCGTTCTAACCTATCGCGGAATTTTCGACATTTTTTATAATAATCACCTATTTTACGTAACTTTACCGTTCGATCGAATTCAGGTATCATACGTAACAAAACAAAAAGTATCTGAAATATTTCGTGCGGCTGTTCGAATCGACTGACGTTCAAAACTGCCAAGAAACAAAATCTATAGACGAAACAAATGGCTACCCCCCGTACCTGGTGGTATCTCTTTTTCCCATAGACGGAAGAGGAGTCTCGTTCCTTTCTCATGGTAAAATCCTATTCACGTTTAGCTACTCTAAATCCCCTGTAGACAGTAAAAACTTCTAAAACACACCCTTCGTTTCGCATTATGCGTAAACCAGTTCCCGTGCTCGTGCGAAAAGGTTATTCATGCAAAATACAAGAAAAAAAGAAAGATGGCGGCGTCCAGCCAAGAGGCCCACTGGGGAGGAAGAAGGAAAAAAATAAATAAAAGAGGGAGACCGGTAGTAGTAATTACAGGTTGACCGTGGGCGCGAACTCGTTCTTTCTACTGACAAATTTTCATAGAATTAGAAATACTTGTGGGACACGTGTCCATTATACTTTAACGTGCAGCTTGCAGAATCTCAATTCATGGCGGTTCTTTGTGAAACCCCTTTGAAAACGTTATATATATTTTTTTTTAATTATCTTCCCTGAGACACGTGCATCTACCAATTACCAGAGTCTCACTAATCAACACGTGGTCGTACTAATTACCGTGAAAAGTATCAGCCAGTTTTTATTTACACACGTTCGATCATATTTCTATTTATATATACAGAGTTATTTGCGATAAACGCAACAGCCGAAGTGGCTCGCAAAATGGGCCATTTTGTCAATCAGGAACAGTTTGCCGTCAATAAGACAAAAGAAAGAGATATATAGCAATATATTATCAATAAAATTAATTTATTTTAATCTCATCTCGTTTCAATTTTATATATTATAAATTCACAGCCTTAATTAAATATCTGTTTATGTACATATAAATCTAGCTCTAATATACATTGACAATAATAATCTTATTTACAAAGTTGTCAGGGAAAATACATGTATCCATATAATATTGTATGTATACAGTTTATCATTTTTCTTTTCTTTTTTTTGTCTTAAAAACAAAAACTAATTGAGCAAAGGTTGTCCTTAGGTATCTTTTCTTATTTGGATCAATATTGATCTAACAATGGACTGGATATTCCTGTTATTGCGTTATACATTGTTCTTGCGATTAATCAGATAAACTTTTGTCAAGAATTATCAAACTAAAACTACTTGCGTCACCGCGAATGAGTGACGCGTCTAGAGAGAAGTAATTTTTTGAAAAAATCAAATCATGTAATCTAAACACGTACACAGATTGAAAATTTCCTTTGAAAACAAACAAACAAACAAAAAATTAATCTTATTACATTGTAACGGTACGTATTGTTATCAACTCTTTTGTACTACGTTGCGTCAAGATTTTTCGTATTTCTTTTGTTTGATTCGTAATACGACTGATAAAATAGACATGGCGCGGAGTGATAATGAAATACGAAATGTTAATATGATTTTTTGTATAGGCGAAAGGGTTGAAAAGCAAAAAAAAAATGTCAGACCAAAAATAGCTTGAGAACGAAGAAGTCAATCGATACGACACGAGAGACACGGACGGCCGAAGAAGGAATTTAAAAAAGAGATTCGAAAAGTTTATACGTCCGTTGGACGTTTTTCGAGAAATTCGCTTTCCAAAGAGGATTGCAGTAACGTACATAGTTAAACAAGATAAGCTTATCAGCCACGCGACTTGATGTATTATCCAGAAGAAAATTAAACTTCCTACGATAATGGGAATAAGTAAGTCAATATATACGTACATGATAATAATGGCCGCCGAGTAATAAGAGTCAAACAACTTCTTACGTCACCGGACAAAGATATTTCTTGCAGGAAATAAATAAAATCTGATATCTCGTATATCTAGAGATACTTATAATTAATATTTACGCGTATAATCTCTTGTTGCGCTCTTTTTTTTTTTATCTATAGTAAACGTTCGACTCGAAAAAAGAATTGCCGACATTTTTCTTTTTTCTTTTGCAAAAACTTGTCACAATTTTTGTACGTGATATTTAGAGACAGAGTTATCAGCTTGTGACGTAACGAATTGCGTGACATCATCAATGAAAAACCAACGAATTAACAGCGAATGGAAGAGCTACCAATTGATCTTTCAATTTTAACCCATTTTTTTTCATTTTCTCAATTACGGCGGGAATTTTTTAAATCTATGTATAAACGATATCCTTGGATGTTTACGTAAAACAACAAGTTAACTAAATGATCATTTCGTTTTCGCGATTTTCGTTCTTTTGATTCTCCTCGTGTTCCTTACAGCAACAAGATCTTGATCCGTTATCCTCCGATCCTTCCACCACATACGTCACGTAGGTGTCGACGCTCTTGGTATCCAGAGACGTCAAGGACCAGGAGAAGGACATCTCCTCGTGATCCGGAATTGTCGATGGCCAGGATGCCGCTGACGTCACGTCGATATTTAAATTTTGAGACTTCTTCACCATCCGTTTTCTCGTAGACAATTTTTTTATAGCCTGAAATTACAAAAATAAATAAATAAATTTCAATTGCAGTTCTTTTTACTGCATAAATTCTTCGTATTGTCCTGGTCAGGATATTGATAAGAAAAAAAAACTTCTAGATTCGATTAGAACGCGTCGACATTAACGGGGAAATTGCAGAGCAAAAAGTCGACAGTTTATGCCAAATCGATAAACTCCTGTTAAACTGTGCCACATATATGTATATGCATAGTGTGGTTATACATGTATATATATATATATTGATGTATACTTTGCACGCTATGCGGTATGTATATTATTGGACGTCATAGTCACGATAGATTACTTATTGTTTTCGATATTTTGAGAACATACGCAAATTGTTATTAATTAACGGAAGTTTGCCATGCCAAACTTATTTCCAATGCAATATAACATTGTTTATTATTCGCAAAAATTTCAATGGTATAATCGCAAGAATTTACGAGCAGCTAATTCCAATTGTGAAAATTCGACTTTCTCGATTTATCTTCTGAAAAGTCCAATTTATTTGCCTTATGTGAAATCTATATGGTTCAATTCACATGGGAGATATATATATATATAT
>JARPRG010000592.1:46558-70774 GCA_031001745.1 Hartigia nigra | reverse complement strand
GAGAAATTCTAATAACAATGACTAGTATAGAAAAATAATAAAATATTTCTATAATACTGAAAAATGCCAAGGACTTACCTTCAAAATACGTCTGCCGGATTTAGTGAGCACCTTTTTGAACATGTTCGTGCAGTTTGAAGAATCTAACGAGACTCAATGTAAACCGTTAATTTGTACAGGCTGTCAAAAAGAATGACAATGAATGAACGTACGACTTGTCAACGTACAACTTGTCAACGTACGACTTGTCAGTAGTGACGAACTATAATAAATAAATCTAGTAAACTGTCGAAATTACGAGAAAAGGCAGTACCGTAATAATAAGAATAATCGAACAAGAGTTTATTTATCGTAAATTAAAAATTCGTCCGAACCCGACGTACTCTCGTTGACGTCCTTCGTCGAAATGCTGGCTGTTCTTATGGCGGCACCCCTATTTATAAGCTCCCCACCCCCGCTTATCAAAAAGCCAGCCACCCCACAGTCCCTCTGCTGCTCAGGGGTGGATCGAGCATGTCGATATAACAGGGGACCCAGCTAGCTTTAATATTTGTAAGTGAATCCATGTAATCATAATGTACCAACCCCATTCGGCGACCCCCCTCCATTCAGGAGTACCACCAATGGTCCATAGCAGCTATATTATACCCTCTCCAAGAGACAAGAGAAGAATTCAAATCGAATTAATGCACAAGTGATCGATCGAAAACCCAATCAAACGGCATCCTTCGAATCACACCTTATTCAACTTATGTTAATTTAATTGGATCTTATTTGCCACGATCGAACCTAACCTTGCTTTAGACATCGAAGGGCACAATTTTTATATCAAATTCACTGACTCTGCCTCAGTGACTACGTTAATACGTCATTACGACGGATCGTTAATTCCAACCCCTTACAAGAAGCACGTGGCTTTACGTGTCAATCTGTAAAATCTTTAGAAAAAAATCAAATCATATGGTCCATGAAATTCTTCACTGCCATATACATATATATAGAGAGAGAGAGACTTTTATGTATATATATATTCCATTCTGTATTCTCAACCCCTAACCAGTTTCCATCCCCAAGAATCTTAATGTCAATAAAAATTCTTATCGTTCCTCGTAAGTAGTCACGGTAATAAATAATCAACTTTTCTTAATATTAATTTAAACTATTTTTCGAAATCTGCATTTTCTTTGAGCTGTGATAAATTTTTTGTTGTTGATACGTAAGTTTTTTTGTGGTAAGAACTTTTTCGTCTCTTCGTTCGAAGGGCGATACCATTGTCTATTTTTATACATGATTTTTAGATCAATATAATCGAAAAGAAGGGAATCCTAAATCATATTCTCCCTTGAACGTCTACATGTGACTCGTGCGTGCGAAGCGTGTGAGCGACGCCGTTCTCACGCGACGCCACGCGTCGCTCTCATCCCCCTTGATCCACGTTGCCACGTGCCATTTGATATACCCACGGAAATTCATAATTGTCATAACATCGTTCCCTGTTCTTTCTTTCTATTGCATCTAACGAGTATCTACCAATACGGCAGAACGAGTGCTTTTACTTATTAGTATATACGACTGCGGTTACCTGGAATAAAAGGATTCAATAATTTATTTAATTTTAATTGAATTTCCGAAAAATATACAAATTACGACAATTTTAATGTAATTGTCTATCATTTTTTTTAATCGCCACTGACTGTTGGACATTTTTTTTGGTGAGGGATTTATTTTTTCACAATATTCATGACTGTCTCTTTTATCTTTTTTTTTTTGTTTCAATCTCAATCCCAGTCTGGAAAAAATATTTGGAAAATTTCTTTCGAACACGCTGCGCACTTCGAAGAAATTAATGAAAATTTTCCATTGGTTTATACACGATATTTAACATGTACGGCTTTGAATCTGTGATTGAGTAAAGCCTCTCAATTCTCAATGATGAAAAATGACTCATTGATCTTCTATAAGTGAACACGTTTCGAATTGTTTTTTTTCACGTGTTAATCCGCATTGTACAAGCGATGGATTTATTGCAGTTGAAAATTCATTGTTGTTCTTCAGTTTTGTATAATATTTTTTTGTTAGGATTCTCGAGGCGATGCCACATATAGAATTGTTATACTGTCATGTTATAATAAAAAATAATGATTCAATCTATAAAATTATTATTATTAAAGCACTCCATTTAATAACGTAACTCGTATAGGCGATATATGTGTAATATATACTTTATATACATATTTTTAATCCATATATACAATAAGCTTTTTCTTTCATGTATATATTCCCCTTATAGATGCACGCGTCTTATTATTACACTTTTTTTTTTTTTCGTTTTCTACACTACTTGGTAACCCAAGTAACTAAATCGCAATGGCACGTGGCAGATGCAGTACAATACCCGAAGTAAAATGCAGTAGCGTAACTCACAAAAAAATAAAATTATTGATTATCGAAGAAAATTTATTGCTGCATTAATTTTTTTTACAAAGACAATCGCTTTATTGTATTATCAAAAATAACTGTTTATATAAATGTTTAGTTGTCGAATGCAATACATTATTTTGTATTTCAAGCGATCGCTCGTTTGGCACTGAGAATTGTTTATTGATGTAATTTTAATTGTGAAAATAATATATTAAAACAAATTATTTATAATTGTATTTAATTGTGAAAAATCTTTTATACCCTTGGCGCTTTTGTATTTCTATATGTACGTAAGACTACACCCGTTACTCTCTAGCTGGTGCAAGCCTGTCTAATAATTTTTAAGGGAAACAATTGCGAACGGCTATGAGGTAACGATCGGCGCGTGTCGTTCACGTGGCTTAAATGCGCTCAAACACATCGTAGCCCAACGCTCGTATTCAAACAAAATAAGGCTCGCCTAATTGCGATGGCCGTTCCATTAGAGATTAAACTTCAAAAGAGAACGAAAGTTGGGTTAATTAATGCGGTGCACTCGATTTTGTATCGAATTACGCTATTTTTATTGTTACGAAGAAAACGCACGACAATACAAACGCCAACGATGTCTATTTGAAAATTCAAGATGGCGACTATACGTTAAATAATTCAAACGAATACAGTGATTAAAATGAATTATAATCATCGTATCAGCTTGCGCGAGTCACGTAAATTTCCGGAATTATATTATAATTCCTTTTTGAAAACTTGTCTAATCGTCGATTTTCTATATAAGCAAAAATCATTGAATAACTCTGTTCAAACTGTCAGGTTGTTAACGAGCTAACATGGAGTTAGCTTAGTATCAATAGTTTACGGTCTAATAGTTTCATCTAATGAGAGTTAAAGGCTCAAGCAGATCCTGATCAATGACTAATCGTCACGTATGTCTTTTTGATTTTGAAACATAACGATCCTACCTTTCAATACTGAGAATTCATAAGCTGCTGTCGTCACTGTGTGTCGTTTCATTCTTTGTCAGCCATGTTGATTTCGACGTAAATATTTGAAGAAACAAGATTGTGACTTGTGGCACGTAACGTTGTTTGCTCTTGTTTTGTACGAAGCTCTAAAAGCCGATGCGTCCCATAACTTCCAGTTAAGTATTCCAGTATCTATATGAATCTTTTCGCTCGTATTATATACCAAAGTAAAAAGCCATTTTGCAGAGTATCCTGCTCTATCAATATTTAACATGGCGGACTGCAGCATTTCGATTAACTCGCGTATATCCTTTATGCTACGTATTGCCAACGCTACGCAACACTATGACCCGTAACCTACTTTACACACGTATCCAGAATAATATAAGTGAGTGGAAACTGTTCGCAAAAGGCACTCGAAATTAATATCATAACCTATCGATATTTCATTTTATCAAGAATTCACTTTAGCGCCATTTTACTCGGCTCACTATAAATACGTTCCGAAATTCACTGTCATTGTTATCCCTGTTTATCTGCATTCAACTGAGTGAGACACCTTTTATATTCGTTAATACTAGCAGTCAATTTCGGAACGTACGCTTTACCACGATTCGTATGACACGTATTAATAAAAGCCACGTACAAATATCTATCACTATATAATTTATGTAACATTTATATATTTCTTTCAGTCTCTTATTTAAAAAAAAATACTGTCGAATCGTCATCGTCAATCTACGAGAACCTTTGACAACTTTTCTTCAATGCGCCAGCAAACTCAATCAAAGGGATGGAACGTGTTACGCGCCAAACATGGTTTTCTTCAATTTCGATTCGACAAAATTCACTAAGGTCAAGGGCTTTGTGTCATTATATTGTTCAACGTGAATAGCTCGCGTGGCTCAGACTCATAAACCTTCTAATAGTAGTAATATGTATATGGATAGTGCACTTTATCAGAAGAATCTCTCAGGTAGTCAGAACAAACACAGGTGAAGCTACCTGATGGCTGTCGGCTCTTTTCTAAAGAGAGTCGATGCTATGGAACCGATAACTTTTCTCTCTCTTTCTCTCTCCAGTGTGTATGGATACTATGCAGTATAGTACAAGGGCTGCGTAAGAGAAGGACAGTGTTAATCCTTTGGAGTGTCAAACGCGTGGGAATCACCTCTGTTCAAGCCTCTCACACGCGACCAACACACGTCATATCGGGGCCTCTTCGATCGCTGGGGGATCCAGTAAGTCCTGCACTGGGTGACCTGGTAGGGAGCATTTTTTTTTTCCTTTATAAAGTTAATTAAGGATACCTGATATATTGGCATTGAAAAAGTTAAATGTTTCCTATAGTTATGTGGCTCTAGGGCTTCTTTGATATATCGATTAATAAATACTGTTGTAGATAGGTAAATATAGAAAAATAAGGTTTGTGCGTCTGTGTCATTGAATTTTTATTATAACAAGGGAAACATTGATTTATGCCCACAAGCTTTTTCTTCTCGAATATTTTATTCTTGTCTTCGGAATACCATTCTTAGATATTTTTCAGACGATAGATGACGTAAGGAATTATTGTACTTTATTTTTAGATCTTTAGCTATCTATATTCTAGGGTCTCTATAATGCCTTATAATATTAATATATTATTCTATTGAATACTCGCAACTACAAAAGTGACAGAGTTTCTGTATTCTTGTCTTAATATTTCTGACGCATCTTTAGATTGTTTCTATAATGAAATATTTATAAAAACAAATTATTCAGCCTGCTTACACCGAAGTGCTGTTAATTATATTAAACGCTGACTCGAATGACCAAATTAAATGTAATGATTAAAGAGTAATTATGACTTTCTCCACAATGTACAGGAGAACTTTATTAAATTAAACTTAATGCCAAAAGCGAATATACAGGACGGAAGGACAATAGTAAAGGGAAGAAACGTTTTATTAAATATACAAATCTCGTAGAAAAATGTTATAACAATATACATTGAAATATATCGTTAATCTATAACTATACAAATAATGTCGCTTAGCGAAGAATTATTATTTAATTATTTAATATCGGAGTGTGCAGCAACTTCGGGTCGTACGGTATACTCATGACATTGCCCGGCAATAAAATCGGAGTAGCCTTTACGCGAAATTCGTAAGGAAGAAAGTCGTAACAGAAGTCGTAGAAATCATTGCGTGTTTTAATGATTCCCAATCGAGCCATGTCGTTCATCAAGGCGTCAACCTCTTCCCTATAATTTTCGTACTTCTTGCGTCTTATGGTTAAGGATACAACGTCGGCAAGCTGCAGTACAAATTTCTCCGAACGTATTCGAGTATTTAATTTGTATTTTGGCTCGAGACGTTTCCACAAATATTCGTAAAGATGATTCGTCGCCCAAGATTTTGGCCTTGGCAATTTTGTCCTCTTGTACACTTTGCCATTTACTAAGTAAGCATTGTTCACTTGAGTGGCTTTTTTTCTGGATTCTTTATTCTTTAATTGAAGTGGTTTTTTATTCGGTACGATTGACTTGCTCGTTTGATCAGCTGGAATCTTTGTCAGGTATCTGTCCATCTTTTCTAATTCACGTTTCTTAATATTCTCCAATGCCTTATTTATTTCAGCCATCTTGTCTTTGTCCTGTAGAATCTGCCTGCATGTTTCATCGGTATCTTTGTTCGGTACGGTCTGTTTTTTTGTTATTCGAGATATCTTTAAATGCGGTCTTATACTTGAAATTATCTTTGGCTTTTTACCCACGCTATTTATATTCGACGAAACGGATGGATGGACTGTAATGTTTTGGTCAGTTATCGTTTCGTTCTTTTCTTTATCTTTATTCGTGTCTGATTTATTTTCCAGTGCGTTACCGATCGTATCGTTAATTTTATTTGGCTGTGACGCGTTACTTGATTCTGCTTGGTCCGGAACAGACGATACCATTTTGAATGTATCAGTTACAAAATTCTTACCGCTTATACCTTTCATGGCGGAAGATGTCGGTAGAACAATCTTTTTACTATAGGGTGTTGATTGTGAAACGGGTCCCATTTTTAAATTACTTGTCGATGGAGTATCTGGACAGAAATCAACGTCACTTCTTTCGGTTGTACTTGCTGCTGGCGAATTATTGTCTCTTGGTACGTCCTTACAAACATTTTCGGACGCCACACTGGTGGTTTTTGAATCGTTAACGCTTTTGCTAGCAAGAATATCGTCAAATGCATTGGTTCCTAGACTTTTACGCAATTTACGAAGAATACTTGGTTTAGATTTTGGCAACTCGTTTTCGTCGGATTTTGTCTCATCGTTCTTCGTACCATCTTCAGTCTGAGCTATTGATCGATTGGGCGCTGAAATATTTGATTGACTCATTGGACTTTCTGATTTCCTGTTAAGAGATTTATTTTTGGATCGCTTAAGAGTCTCTTCAATTTTTTCGGAATTATTTTCATTATTATCAAACGAGTTATGCGTATCCTGACTTTCTCTAACAGGACTTTTAAGACTCTTTGATGCGGTGTTATTTCCTTTTTGAGATATTGACTTTTTAGATGATAATAAAACTGGGGACTTGTTCGTGCTCTTATCGTACTTTAAACTTTCCATAGTTTCCTTTGTTTTAGTAAGAAAATTATTAGGAAGATTAAGGGATGACTTCTGCGAATCTTTCACTGATCTTGGAGATTCCAGTAAATTAAATCTGGATCCACTACGAGTCATTCTAAACGATTCATTATTTCCTGATTGATTCATGCCTGACGTATGAGATTCATTCGTTTGATTTAAATATGCTGTAGAATCAGTCTTGCCAGCAGTTCGTTTTTTTCTCTTGACGATCGATGGATCATCGGATGCACTGGAAGAATGATCTGCATCCGATCCAGTAGAAAAATCTTTTTTCTCTGTACGACTAGTGGATATTTTCTTACGGGGTTTAGTAGATGAACGTGTTTGTCTTTTTGGTGTTGTAATTTTCTTCTTATTTATATCAGGAACTGTACTTTCCATATTTTTCAATTTCAAACGATCTTCAGACTCATTGGCACTTTCTTTGTTTAATACTTTTTTCGAAATATCTTGATGCTTAGAATTTTCCTCTCGATACATACGATTCTGTGACTCTCGACGAATAAGTGACGTGGAAGGCGTTTGTAAATCCTCAGTTCTTGAATTAATTGAATTGTTCTTGGAATTATTCAATTTTGAACGTGAAGTTGACGTCATATGGTTTAAATTCATTGATAAATTAGACGCAGGATCATTCTCAGCAGTAACGGTACGTCTATCTGATTCCTCCATAGTGTCATCTTCCATAGCCTTCTGTATCATAGAAGCCGACAGACTTATTCGTTTCTTTTTAAATATATTTAGCCTCGACTTCTTTATGGATCTCTCGAAGGAGTCTTCGGTTTCATCGATATTATCAATACTTCTCTTTGGAGTTATGCTTTTATACTCCGATAACAGGTTATCAAAAACATTTTCTGTGGTTTCTTTATTTTTCGTGATTCTAAGTATTCTTTTTGATTTTATGACATGGCCGTCATTATGATTACTTTCTCCTGAACTATCGTTAATCCGTTTATTACTTTGATTTAAAGAATTTTCTTTCATTCTTTTTTCAGTATCATTGACAGAACCATGTCCGGAAAGTCGCTTACGATTACGTAAAATCCCTTTGTATTTATTCGATGTTCCTTCGTTGTACGACAGATAAGAATTGTCACTGACTATTTCCTTTCTGCTTCTTGTAGCTGGTGTATCGGAGGCAACAGTCATCGATGTTTCGTTAAGGATATTCAAAAAATTGCTGGTACCGTGACTCTTTCTTTTCTTGGAAGCTAACAAAGCGTGCTTCTTCTTATAAATGCTTTCCTCTTTGTTGGATACATCGGGTGGCTCACGAATGTCACTGGTATCCTTCCCTAAAATAATATCTTAATAGAAAAACATAAATAATAAATGGTCTAACTAATATTTTATATTACCTTGCACGGAGGATTCATTTTTATTCTTAGAAATATCGTTGCGATCCTTCGATGTAATGAATTCTGTGTCGTCTAGTTTTTTCCACCATTCCTTCGACAATTCAAACGACTCGATTCTTGATTCTGAATCAAGTACACTGCTGGCACGATTCGCTGTGCTCAGTCGCATAGATCTTCGTGCCATTATCGAATCACCATCCAAATTTCTCCACCACAATGGATTATCTAGATTATTCGAAACAAAGCATCAAATACATCAGTAACAAAGACAAAAGTTAAGAATTATTTTTCTCAAAGTAACACAATATTCATTACAGAACTATCACTTACCATCGTCATCAATTATATTTGAATCAGGATTTACGATACCAGAGAGGTTAGTGCTGGATCTACCATGCCGAGAAAATCGTTTGTTCAAGCTTTGCCTTGACATCTTTAATAAATCTATGTAAACTTTTTAATAATTCAATTATTACTTTTGGTATGATTCTATTAATTTAAAGATTGTAACGTTAAAAGTCCGCCTTTACCGCAATTCAACCGTTATTGCGCTCTGGTAACTGGTGGTGTCGCCTTTCACAGAAAATGAATACACGTAGTTGAATGATTTGACGACAGATGGCCATTGATGTATATTCTAATATATATATTATCCAAAATAAGTTGACAGAGCGCTTTAAACCAAATTCCAATGCTACTTCAATTCATTTGTAGTTTAACGTCTGGCAAAGAGAGAACGATATACAGTGAAAGTAAAAAAAATATTTTGTACATTAGGATATTTGTAAGTTTAAATATTAAACTAATTCGATAAAATGTAATACTCCTTTATGACTAATTAATTAAAGAATAGACATATAAAGCATTCTTAAAGGATAGTTTGCTAAGTTATAAAACTTTATACTTCGATATGATATATGTTTCAGCATGTGATATAATAATTATTTTTGCATATTGATATTAAAATATACATTTTAATTATCTGAAGTGTTTTAGATTATATGAATGTGTTATTTAAAATTTTCAAATTGTATTATTCTTACAGATATAATGTCAGCTGTAGTACCACATGTCGAGAGAGATTTAGATTTAAGTAATGCTGGTCGTGGTGTATGGCTGGTTAAAGTACCAAAGTATATAGCCAACAAATGGGAGAAAGCTCCTGGAAATATAGAAGTTGGCAAATTAAAAATTACTAAGTGAGTCAATCTGTTTTTATTAATGGGATATGCGTGAAGGTAAAGTATAAATTTTTCTAGAAATCCTGGACAAAAGGCAGAGGTATCTCTGAAATTATCAGAGGCAGTTTTAGCGTTGAAGGAACCTGGAGAAGAAGATATTCCTAAACAACACAGACTCGACGTAACTACAGTAACCAGACAAATGCTTGGTGTTTTCTCCCATGTCACGCGTTAGTTAATATATTTAAAATAATCTTTTAGTAACTCTCTTTACCATTATACTCTTTTACAACAATTATGACGCAAGTGCAGAGCTAATTGAGACTAAAAACATTTCCATTTGTTTTCTTACAGCTTCCAGTAGCTCCGATGCCATTGTTCCTGAAACAGAAAAATTATTTATGGAAGGTAGAATCGTACAGAAGTTAGAATGTCGGCCTTACGGTACGTATTTTATTCCTAAACTATAATAATAATTTGTAACCAAGAATAATTCTTTAAATTTCTGTCTACAGCCGATAACTGCTACATGAAACTGAAGTTGGAAAGTATTAAAAGGGCATCCGTACCGCAAAGACAAGTTCAACAGTTAGACAGAGTAGTTCAGAATTTCAAACCAGTATCGGATCACAAGCATAACGTAAGTTTGTTTTACCGCTTGAAGCACATAACATTCTATTTCTGGTAATTTACCTATTGTCCTTAAACATTTCTTTTTCTTTGTTCGATCCAGATCGAATATGCTGAAAAGAAGAAAGCCGAAGGCAAGAAGATGCGTGATGATAAGGATTCTGTACTGGACATGTTATTCGCTGCATTTGAAAAGCATCAATATTATAACATTAGGGATCTTGTGAAAATTACCAGACAGCCTATAGTAAGTTACCTTCGAATAATTCATCCGATTAATCTTGCATTATTACTCGTGCACGCTTCTTTCTTTTTTAATATATTTCTTTGATTCTAGGTGTATTTAAAAGAAATTCTAAACGAGGTGTGCAATTACAATTTAAAAAATCCACACAGAAACATGTGGGAATTGAAGCCTGAGTATCGTCACTATAAGGAGGAAGAAAAAGCAGCTGAAACAACGACTACTAAAACTGATGACTCTGACGATGACTAGATCAATGCTATTACTTTTAAATACTTTTAATATTTCTTATACAATACCATACTCTGCATCAAGATAAACAAAGAGATTTGACAATGTCCTGACAAACTATAATCATACAAAAAATATTATCTTCATTAATACAAAACATTTCACAAGGTTTTTATGTCCCAAATACTTTTGGCAGTCTACCAACGTCACCAACGTTAAGTCAAATTATATATTTACTTTGTAAAATACGAAGGAACAAATTAGACCAATTGAAATAAAGAGTTCTTACGTTATCATAATTATACTAAATATCAAATCTGTGATCCGAAAGAGATTTCTAACTATATTATCAATTACAGGGTGTAGTCCTTCGATGAAATGTTACAAGTTTATAATAAAATGATTAAAAGAAGAAGATCAATGACATTGATGATATGTATTATTAGATTTATTTTTCAATATACTCAGACCGTGCAACACGAGGATTGCAGGGCGTATCGCGTTATAGAATGAATTCCTATCAGGGGATTCCTATGGTATGGGAGTTCACAAAAATACTTGAAGACGTTCGTGTCTGCTAGAACTAGATGATTTAAGCATATATCTACGTATAAAGGTTTTACAAAGGTCTTTAAACTCGCATCTACCTCACTGTCGGCTAATACAGAAGACTATTTTCATACCGATATTAGAATATGATCCAATGGATACACCGCTGTCGATTTATCATTATCCACAAGTGCCTGAAATATTTAAATTAAATGATCTTCGATACATTACGTTAAGCCTTTTCTCAGTCAATCGTATAATTCTAAATATTGATTTATAGCCATTTACAAGTTTCATTGGCAATTTTACAAGTACAGCAGCAGCAGTATATCTCTTCATATCACCAACCTGATAATAAATCAACTCCTACGAGATACCTCTCAGTGTCCGATTAATAAAACAGCAAAGAAACTTATTTACTGTATTCTACAAAGTTTGGTCCAAGAATTATGAACAATTTCAAAGGCGCAGAAAATATTGAATATAATCAGGCAGTGTCAGGTTTCGATGACTCTTGGCAGGCTGTAATCGATTGGACGAAAGAATCTTTTTCAATTTTCTCAATACACTGGTTATCACTTTCATGACGACAAAGAAAAATCCTACGATACAGGGTAGTTGCCTGATTAAGAAATAAAGTACTGATATAGAATCTTTACTGCTCGGCTAACGGAGTGCAAACAATCTTCTTTGGTTTGATTATAATCTGTCACGACATTGAAAACTGTAAAAATGAATAATATAACACTGGTAATACGACAATTGTTATGAGAGCTATATATGACATATGTATTGCGAATAATTGAACAGAAATAAAGATAAAACAAAAGAGAAGAAATCTTCATTCTTCTTCGTTAGGCTATGTTATCATCCCCCACACAGTAACAAACACAAGATTCTCTAATCTAATACATTCTGGTTATTATTATTCAGTTGCTGATATTATTGATGAGCACGAAGGTTCATTAAAGAATGATAATTGCTATTATAACTATGATTTATGTCTCGATCGATATAATGCATAAATATCAATATACGTAGAGTTATAGTTGAACTAATTCATGATAATAAATGAAAGTCAATTAAATAATTACGTTAAAACGTCGATACAGAATTTAACATCTATTGTCAATCGTTGTACAGTACATAGCGAATGATTGTAATGTCCTTTTTTTTTTTTTCTTTTTTAATTCTCATAAAGAATACTCCTTGCGAAACCTTGAAAATCCTTTCCAATAAACTTTTAACAATATCAAATGCTTAACGTAATATTTATAAAAGTGTCTCGTTCGAAAATCAAATTGATTTTTCAATATCTATATATATATACAATTCCTGCCGTACTACTTAAACTGATTAAAAGTTCGTAGCTACATTGATTATCTTCGTTGCCTTTCTAAAGGAAAAACGCATTTTAAATAATTTACACAACGTTACTCTATTTAACATTAGATACCCAGAGAGCAAAGTTTTTCCTATAAATTTGCTATTAATGAATTAGCAATCTGTGAGCAAGTTTATCTGGCATAATGGCGACAAGGTGCTTCCGCATTTGCCTATTAAATTCTTCTCAAGTAACTGTACTATCAGAAATGGCAAACAGCAAAAAAGTATTGCTGATCGGCAATGCCGTAAATCTTTGAAAAACAGCGATTATTAACTCTGTCAGCAATATATCGGAAAGGCATTGTCTATACGTTGGCTGTAAGTTACATGCTTCTTTGAACGACGCAACAGCACCGTTCGTAAAGCTGTAGACAAGATATACGAAAAATTGGCTGTCTCCATTTTTCCACGATCAAGCTTTGCTATCTGGGTACCTACTGCCGAAATTTCACGAAGACTATAATTTCCCCATTACTGTCCATTTTGTAAGGTAAATAAAGATACAAATTCGTGATCAATATAACACGTGTCACGACGTCTCGTGTATATTTCGACCATTTTAAAGCGCCACCGAATGTATCTGAAAGACTTAAAATGATTCGCGTATAAAAAGAAAAACAAGAGCATAAAAAATACGTATGAACGAGTACAGAAATACTGCTAAGTGTATCGATAAATAAGCGTTAAATATTTAATCAATTAATGATCTTATTAATTTCATTGTTTGTTTTTTTTTAAACGATAGTTTACAAGGCAGTCTATGTATGTATACTTGCTACTGATCACCTCGAAGAGAGCGTCACGAAATCTATGAGTTCGTTATAAAAATAACAATTTCAAATAGATCGAATTTCCGATTTAATTACTGGATATACCGTCTCGAACTAAATAGCACTCTAAATCTTAGGCGTTTGATTTCAATTAATCGCGTCATTCCTTCGTTCTTTATCATTAATCTTTCGACTTCCGCTTAACACCGGACGATATTTAGACTTTACCGGAAATTACAGCGACTTACGATGGACAATTTTAATCATGATTTTTGTACCAACGAAGTCTACCTTTTGATTGAATTCTATTTTCTTGATCGTGTCACAAAGGACAAACGCACGTAATCTTATCTATGCTGAATGAGATCGCTTTCCGTGACGTTTGAAATATTATAAAAGTTGTAGGGTAAATTGGGCTGCAAGAAATTTTGTAACGCAGCCGGCACTGTATTGAAATACGTTGTGTTTCTTTCGCGAAATACCGTCTCCTGTACAGTGACTGGAACTTCAGCTTGAAAGCTTTGGATGGCTGTAGTGGGTATGGCCTGAACAACAATTGGTTGAGATACCGAAGCATGAGGTACAGCTTGTATAACCTATAATACAGATATTTATTAATCCTTCTCTTGGAAACAATAAAAATCATTATTAAGTTCACTCACTTTCTTTTACTTACTTGAACTGTTGTAGGTCCATTGTGCTGCGGCATGGCAAGTTGTTGATCGTCCGGTGTGGTAGGTTGTGGCTGAGGCTGCGGTGGCTGTTGTTGTTGTTGTTGTTGTTGCTGTTGCTGTTGGTGCTGCTGTGTTTGTTGCTGTTGCTGTGGTTGTTGCAGATGTTTGGTATGCGACGTATTAATTCCATGTCTACGTTTCATATGTTTATTATAATTTGGCCAATTGGTGAAGTGATGCTGACATTCTAAACAGCTATATGGTCTCTCGCCAGTATGCTGACGTCTGTGGGTCTGAAATCACGATTTCAATGGTCAATTCTATTTGATAGAGGATCAAAGTTAGTTCTTACTTAATAGCCTGTCCTGAATATACGTGTTACAAGATTGTTCTCCTATTAATAGTATCTCTACTGTACTTTACTCACAGTCAATATTCCTTTAAAGCGAAAGCATTTTCCACAGAATTCACAAGTGAATGGCATTGCACCTGTATGTATCCTATGGTGTTCACGTAACGTTCCTTTTTCCCTAAATGTTCTACCGCATACGGCACATTGATGAGGCTTGGCTCCGGTGTGAACTGTTTCATGTTTTTTTAATTGGAGTGGTGTTTTAAATCTGTGATATAACATTTATTTTATATTCTTAACGATTCCTTATTCTATAACACGTGTCACAAGTATGAATTCGTAACTTACGCTTTGGGACATTGAGAACAGGTGTATGGTTTATCGGCAGAATGCGTTAAAAAATGTGCCTCCAAGTTTCCTTTCTGTATAAAACTTTTGCCGCACTGATCGCACGTGAAATTTCTTACACCGGAATGAATACGCTTGTGCGTTACCAGATTTGGCTTTGTAGAAAATCTGAAGAAAGAACAAAAGAATGTTTTCGTAACTCAAAATCATTTTTGTGATAAAGTTCGGTACTTGTAAAGAAAAAAAAGCTGGTCCTTGTTTTTAGAAAGACAATGAATCTTTAGTATTTATATAATGAAGTAAAAATAATAACTTGTTTGCATGTAGTATATCTTGCGAAATGGAGGAAAACTTAAAGAGTCACCGGCTCTAATTGAAATTACCTAAGTGTTATGGTCGTGTAAATAGAATATTTTAATAGGCTATTGTCTCTGCCTACCTTTTGTCGCATTGGTCACACGGAAAGCGATTTTTCATAGTATCTGGTAAATGGCATCGACTATGAATATATAAAGCACTCTGTTGCCTAAAGGCTTTTCCACACGTTTGACAAACATGAGGACGTTCTTCGCTGTGTATTGCTTTGTGAGAATCCAATACTTTTTTGTGAACAAAGGATTTTCCACAATCGTCGCAGCTAAGTAAACAAAAAGAAAAAGAAATACTTAATAAGATGCACTCGATACTCTGCCAGTTGCGGTTGACTGTAAATGTTGACTAGCACAGTAAGAATGAAATAATTATTTACTTGAATTTTGACTTGTTTTTATGTCTTTTAACGTGGGTAAGGAATCCATAGTATTTGTCGTAGACTTTACAGCATTGCACGCACATATATTTTGCTTTCTGATTGTGCACAGTTGCATGGTGATCCTGTAACGTATCTCGGCTTGGTAATTTTTCATTGCAGTCGGTACAAAGCCAAGGATATCTTTCTAAACCTTCTCCTCTTTTACGTCCTGGTTTGGAAGGTTCAGTTTCACGAGCTTCGATCATTTCTATGTCAGATTCTGTCCCTGGATTTATAGCGTAAGATTATATTTAGTTTATTATTTAATCAGCAAGAGTATCTTTAGCAAAGTCAAATACAATTTCTCTCACCGGTCATATAATTCTCAGGGTAATGCTTCAAGGAGACTTTTGCATTCATGTCATTATGCTCTTCTTCAAAGTCCGAAGCTATTCCTAATTCCAAGTCCTCCATTTTCTGCGCTTGGGATCTCCTTTTCAATCGTTTCCTTGTTTGCTTGGGAGAATTCTTCTTCACGGGTGTTCTACACTTTCTTTGCTTCGTAGACTCTTGCATTTCCTCCACTTCATATTTAGATGGGTCGCTATCGTTATTATCGTCATTGAAATAGCTGTCATTAATTTCATTTACAGAATCGTTAATGTAATTATCGGACAAGTGACACTCAACGATTCCTTCCGTAACTTCTTCCTCCTTCGGAAATTCTACTGTCTTCTCTACGTAATCTACATTTGGCTCTAATGCCGGAGGTTCAGACTTTGGATCTATCAGTAACTGTCGAAGGGAAGTTTGAGCTTGATTTGTCTTTTCAAAGAATTCGCTGCACTGGTTCAAAAGAACGCAACAATCAATGCAGACTGACAGTGGAAGACCATCTGTTATTACCACCTATAGGAAAATAGTAAAACCGTGTCACGTTAAGAGATAAGCAAATACAAATATCACATTTAACTAAACAAATGTCTTGCAGACTTAAAACGTAACATCGATATTTAAGAAGCACAAAGGAATAGGATGAAAAGAAATTTGAAGATAACGTAATTGAATAAAATAAATATTTATTAAATTTTCAAAAACTAAAAAAACCGCATAACAATATTAATAACAAAAGTACCGTTCTCTTAAGATTACACATGGAAACTAGAATAAAGCTCGAATATAAATTGATATAAAAATAAAAATACAATGACTATCGCCCCAAAATGTATTGAACATCATTAGTTAAGGAAAACTTAATAAAATTAACTGAAAAACTATAAAATTCTTTTAAAAAAATATATTCCTCTCTCAAGAGCACATTGCCAATGATAGCGTCCAAAGATGATTCTACGTTGGTAAAGACGTCAAGTCGTGTGATAACGATAAAACGATAATTAAACAAGGGCAAAGCATAGTAAGATAAATGAAGATAATAGAAAAGAAAGAACAGAAGAAGCCAACAAGCAGGATGCATGAACAGACACAAATTACAGTAGCATTTATCGACTGTACCTGAATCTGCAAGCACTTGGCAATCTTAGCCTCTATCGCAAGCTTTTGGCCCTCGGCGTCATAGATTCCAATGAAATTCTCTTTGGTCTCGGCGCAGAGCCGGCACAGCTCCGGCTCGGACATTATTTTCCAAGGCTAACCGGCAACGATGAGACTCGGACACTGAGCATCCTCGTGCCACTACTAAATCGCGGATAATCCAGAGTTACGCGTCCAGAGGAATAGCTCGTAAACAAAAGATCGGCGAGGACGCTAACCGGAGGCCGGACATATTGCTCCTATGAGATAGAGAAAAATATTAATCTTTACAGCCTGAAGATCCTCCGTCGCACGTAATCTACGCGCATCCATTTAACGCCAACGAGATCGCATCTAGCTAACAAAGGCTAGAACGATTATTCCTGTCACGACATAATTTTTCACAAGATATTTTACTTATTTTCACGTATAATTTGCCAAAAAGTGGTCTGCTGTGTTTACGCATGCTCCGTTCATCAGCGCCATCCGGCGGCGATCGTCGTCACTAAACATCCACATATCCCAGACGCGCATCACGTTCGAAATAATTGACGGACAATTGTTTAAAGCCAATCTAATACAATTAATTTCTTTTTATACGCTACTTTCTTTAATAAGGATAATTATTTTATTCTTAGCTTATTATAAATCATTGATAATTCGTGACCGACAGTGATTATCGACGCTCGTTCGATCTTCTAGACATATAAATATCCAACGACTCAATGCCCATTGTTCCGAACACTTAGATCATTGAATAATGACTATTTCAATGGAAGCAATGTATATTGTAGTGAAAGTTTTATGGATCATATAAACGAAATAATATTTAAAGAAGCCGTCATCTTTTCAGGACAGTAGTTCGACAATCTTGTCTCGATGATTCACGCAGACCCACAAGGTTTTGGTACGAATAACTCACGTAACGACGAATAATTTATTACTCTCTACAAATCCTGGTCACGAGACACCTAACTGATGTCCGTTATGTTGTTTTTTGATTGATCTAATGCAATTAAATATTCCATAATTGATAGTATATCAAATTTTATTTTATCAAAGGTTACCGAATAATATTCCATCAACTGTTTCTGGGTCACCTACATAGCACATCAGACATATTATTGTCTCTAACGGTACCTGAGAATATTTTCTGACGATACATCGTCTTGGGAGACACACATGGCAATTAGCATAAAGAATGGCAAAGATGGATTCTTTTTCTTTATGGAAAAAGAAACAACTTAATATGCAATAAATTAGGAGAATAATCTTAATTGTCCAACAGTTAATCAATCGTGTTTACATATCTCGTACAATCAAATTCGACAAAGTAAGTATTTCTGTTTTTGTTTTATATCCTATTAATCAAGAAAAACCACTTCCTCCTATGATCTACAGTTGTAACGTAGTAGTATTGCAGGAGCTGTATTATAATTCCCTTAATTAATTAAAAGAAGAATCGATGCAACAAGCCTGATGATAATGAATGGCCACCAAAGAATCATAGGAGATACTCGAATACGTGGAAAGTTGTTAATATATTATTTACAGCAATAATGTCAGGTATAAAGTGAATATAAAAATTATTTCCTTAGTGCAATAAATTATAATACTCTCACTAGTCAATGGCGAATCGAAACTAATTTATTTCAATGATTTCTAAGATTGCTGTAACCTTAACGATACTCATAAAATTCACGAAAATAATGTCCCACCAATACGCATTGGATAAGTTAAATCTGGACTCGTGTCTTAGAAGATAAATACAAACGGAAAGATTCACAAAGATATCGACTCTTTAAAATTCCAAAGGGTGTGTTAGCGAAAGTCCACGTTTTCTCGCAGGCGTTTGTCAAAGAGAAATAACCAAGGAAGTTGAGCAAACATCGAAATGAGAATAAGCCATTTAAGAACCGCGATAATTTCACTTGAATAAATTCATTAAATATATAAAAGATTATCAACGAAGCTAAGTATAAAGTCGATGAACCTTTTTAATTATATCATTCGATAACGCTAATAAGATTTTGATTACACGCTTTCGAATCATCGCGCTACAGGTTAATAAACGCACAATTCAAGATCACTTTGATATATAATAAATATTCTTACGATATAAACTTTAGTGAATTAGAACATTTATTATGTTTCCAAAACGAGGATACGTATATGTAGCGACATGAGCGGATGAAAATTGTTCTGGAAAGTTCTAATAACGATTTCGAATTCCTCGCGTACAATCGTGGAGTATATGTGGCCTTTTAACACCAAGCGACGATCGAAAGTAGCACTGAAATTTTACCCGGATATAATATTCGTCAGAAAACAGCACCCTGGGCGAATTCTTCTAATAACCCAGCATCATAACAGGTTCGATATATTTCAATAGCAACTTTATTTTTGTTCCGTATAAATAAATCATGTAATCGGTATTGAATGTAAATGAAAAAATTCTATGTAATTTTCATCAAAATTAGTTTTGTATTATATATCAATTGGTACCCGCAATGAAGTACAGAGTCCGTGGAAAACGTCCTACTGAGAAAGAAGTCACGAAAATGATGACGCTAAGTGTAAGGAGTCACGTTTGCCCATGAAAAGATGTGAAAGTTTTTTTTGTCTTTATTATATACATATACTCAATTGGATTTTTCACAGTACAGAACTCGAGGTATGCGTTTATAATATTTGTACCCCAAAAATCAGGAGGAAGTTCACGTGTCAGGGTCAACAGTGGGTGTATCTCTCGAAGCTTTCTATCTGTCATGACCTGGGGGCAACATATTATCAGGCACTATATGAAATCGAAGATTGGCAATCGCACCGAAAATACCTGGCCGCTTGTAAAAGTACTGACCCGATGAGTCTTCATTGTGTATATATAGGGGTGCCCCCGACGAAAGCACTGCAGTTCGTTCGTGAACGTTCATAGGTGAGCATCGTTTTCAAATATTTTAACAGAATTTTTCTCTCTTTTTATTTATTTTTGTTAGCAATCCTTGAAATAGTGAAACTTTGAGTTTACCCGTGAGAGTGTTTTCCATATAATAGAATACACCTACAAGAAGGATTGACAGTTTGTTAAATTTTATGAAAATTTCTAAAACTTTAATAGAAGATACCAAAACGTAAAAGAGAATACTCTACGCGTTACGTGTAAATTGTGATTAAAAAATCATTCCCTTGTACGACTTGTGATTTGGAGTTTGATTATCATCAATTAATTATGGTCGATTCAGTGTGCTATTTATTATTTTATAGAAAAAGAATTCCTGTGTTATATTGTATTTTGGAAACACTGATCCTTCGTTCCCTGCGCCACCCCATAGAATATTTGAACCATAGGACCGGTTTTAAAGAAAGTTGACCATCGAAGGTTCCTTCTTAAGCACTTGAGCTGCATCTAATTAAACCAGGTTATTAAAGGGTCATCGACCTTACCGATGTACTGGGCAATTCCCTGCATAAGATTCGAATGCAAGTTTAATCCCGCCTCTGTATCAGAATGGCGCCTAAAATAATTTAACAAGAACCATCTATCTTTACCTCGATAAAATTTCCATATGCTCTTTACGATTTTATTAACAAATTCCAATAGGACAATAACAAATTTATATTTTTTTATTGCAGAAATAAAATGTTGCGACTCATCGTTCTCGGTGCTCTGGCTACGCTATGCGCGGCACAGTTCCAGCCGCAGCCTGCTGGAAGAATCCTGGAACCACCTGTACCGGCACTTTGCGCACAAAGTAAATGATATTTTGGATTTTTTCTGCTAGAATAATTAATGTAAATTTTACTGAGAACCCATAAAAAAGACTTACTGATTCGAATACATACGTAAGGATTTTTAATACTCGAGATTGAAATACATAATTTCATAAATTCCATTAACCCAATGACTTCCGCTCGAAGAATAACTTCTATTAATTTCATGAAATTCGTAATGACGTGTTTCCGTGATCCATTCGATTAGATACGATAATTCCTGAGAATCTTCTCTAGTTAAATTCGCGAGGGTGATACCGTATGCTAATCCAGCTTAGAGAAATTTATTCTAATCAGTCAATAGACACGGGCGTTTCATTCGCCCATATCCGCCTTTATAAATATAGAAAGCATACGATGACTTCAGTATTGTATGCTTACTGATTGATAATTCAAATTTGTTTGTTATCCGTCATAGTAACGGATACTAGAATGCCAGGCTAAACTTTCTCAAGCCAACCATTCTGGATACTAATGAAATAAATCAGGAGATTAAACGGTTTCTGTTAAGAAATCATGAATCTATAAAAATTCTAATTGAATCAGACAGAACAAATTTCTCATGGGATTCTCGATAATTTTCTTTAACTTCAATAGTTGGAAATATTAAATAAATATTCTGACCACGTAGCACCGTGCATTTTGTAATGAACTTTCTTCTTCTATATTTGGAAAAGTCTTCATTAACATTGAACCCGCCAAGTCAATGGCTGTATAGTGACCGTGGCCGCTGTAGGCCACGAGTAACGGTAGCTGCTTAATGCATTTCTCTTAAAAAAGAAATACATGTCCTATAATCTTTGAATGCTTTTTCGATTATCGTTATTTGCCATTTGATATATTTATTGCTCTCTCTCTCTCTCTCTCTCTCTCTTTCGTGTTAAACGTAAAGGTGAAAAGTCGTAACAATATTTTAAAGGAGAAATCGTAAGGCAATGCCGCTCACGTTTCGTTTTCATTTCTGTACCAAGAAGTTGTCTGCCGCAGGGCGTTTTCTTACCAATCAAAAGTAATTGAGATTCCCTTGACATCCAACAAATAGTAATCGTTCTCCTGCGGTTCGTGTTTTACAATTGCTATCAAGGCACCTTTATTATTCTGGCCGCATTGGGAAGTGAAACTCTTGAATGAGATAAGAGAATTCAGTCTAAAGTGTGCCACTGGGAAAACGGGATTCCATCACTGATAGGGACAGTGTCGTCCATTAGAATACCATTGACAATCGATAAAATAAATACTTTCAGTGAAAGTTAGCCCAAGAAGGCCAGGAAGAATAGTGTTTTTTTTTGTTTGGAAACTTATTTTTAGTAGAAGTATTATCCGCATGATAAAGATGGCTTAAGACTCCATTAGACTTGAATTTTGGATAACGCTTCTTGTAAGATGGTGAAGTTCTTTGTTTAACTGTTATTAAATATTGTTTTTCGACATTTTCTTTTATAGGGGTCATCCATGAACGTTTTAATGGAAAGGGATATTACTTCTCGTGGGCTGAGCCCAGGACCAATGGACAGGAAATGGATTGGCTTGCCGGAAGAAACTTCTGCAGACAACGTTGCATGGATCTTGTCTCTTTGGAAACTTCTGCTGAGAATGAGTTCATCAAGAGTCGTCTTGTACAAAGTAAGAAGCAGCTCATGACCTACTTGTATGACTTCATTCGTATCGGTTATGGCTAGAGGATTTAATAAATTATTCATTTCTTAGACAATGTTAAGTACATCTGGACTTCTGGCCGTCTCTGTGACTTCAAGGGTTGCGACCGACCTGATCTTCAACCTCTCAACGTGAACGGATGGTTCTGGACTGCTGAGCTCCAGAAATTGGCACCGACGACTGATCGCACCCAAAACGATTGGTCTGAGAGTGGCGGGTAAGATAACTGATTTCGTGCTTCATTAGATTACCTTAATCACATTTAATTGTTAGTATCTTAGATAGTATATCTTTCGATTACTTAGAATGGCAATTTATTGGATAAAAAACAATAATTAAATTTTAGCAAGATGCTTTATGGAATATTACTATCTTATATAGTATGTGTGCTAAAGTCTCTATATAAATGAAACTTTTCCTTATAACAGTTCTAGGTTTTTTAAAAAATCTTTAAAAGGCAGGCAGAAACTTTTTGTCGTATCATTCTAATAAGAATATCAATATTATTTTCAGTATTGGCAAGCCACAACCTGACAACCGTGAAGCCATTCAGGGTGGTGCACCTGAAAATTGTTTGGCTGTTCTTAATCAGTTTTACAATGATGGTGTCAACTGGCATGACGTTGCCTGTCATCACAAGAAACCATGGGTGTGCGAAGAGAACGATTCTCTCTTGAAATATGTACGATTCACCAATCCCAACGTTCGTGTTTAGAAAGCATACGTACAAGATCGTCATGAAGTATTTTTGATGTTATATTTTAGAATCGCTCCTTTGTTTCTGTCCAAAATTCAGTTAGTCAATGATCTTATAGAAAAATTTATACTTTGTGGTAAGAACTGTTCGCACATGAGATAATTAAGGGAAGTGACTGAGTAGCATGTATGAGCGCTGTATTTATTGCGATTATAACCCCTTGTACGTTTCACTTGTAACTAACTATAATAGCTCTTTTCATTAATTTTATTTCCCTGCTACAATATTTGAGGATAGTTGAATCTTAGTCTTTGTGTCACAGCTTACGGTCGGATACAGTATTTATGTTGTATGAATGTTTATATAATTTGTACCACACAACTAACATTGACCAATAAATCTATTTTCAATATATAAAGAAATAATAATCTTTTTCCATTATCCCTACGTTGGATTCTATGCATACACGAAATATCAATGTAATAAATATTAAATGTTTATTTATAAAATTAAACAATCGTAAAAATTCATACATTGTTTTACTTCTTACCCTCAATCATAATGATATGATATCCAAATTTTGTTTTAACCGGTGGATCTGTATATATCGGAGATCCAAGACTAGATACAGGTAAAGCAAATGCAGCTTCTTGAAACGGACCAACCATAGAACCACGTGTCATCCAACCTAAATCACCCTGGCAAGAATGAAATAGTTGATTTTAAATGTTAACAAGATCCTTAATGATAATCAAATAAAGAATGTAATCACTAGTTATATCGTAAAAGCGTATTCGAATTAGAATACTTACTCCTGATCGTGCTTTGTCTTCGCTATACGTTGCTGCAACTTCGTTAAACTTTTGACCAGCTTTTAACTTTTCAAGTGCCTCTAATATTTTTGATTGCTTCTCGCAAAGAATATGTCTCACCTAGCAATAGAGAGAAGAAATATAAAAATGCAGTTATATTAACAAAATGCTAAATTACCTAACCGGTATGGTACTACAAACAATGAAAGGTACAGAAAGGTACAGATAAATGAAACGTTTACTTTTATAGCAGTGCCTCCTTTTTTTTCGCCTTTTCCTTT
>JARPRG010000592.1:0-36474 GCA_031001745.1 Hartigia nigra | reverse complement strand
CGTACACGACTTCCGGTGTTTCTACTGTACTTCCTTTGACGGCTCTGTACGAGAACAATACATTTTTCAATGTGAACATTCAGGATTATTTGGATATGCATTTGTGAAAAATTTTACCTGTGCGCGTACGTGGGAAATCCACATATTTCCGCTAATTCGTGTCTGGAATTTAAAAGTTCTCGTAGCAGGTGTTCTTGCTGTGCATCTGGATATAAGAATATCTTATAAGCCGCTTCTCGAGCAAGAGCATTAGACGAATCCGTATAAAGACCATGGACCAATATTTGTCCTCCTTCTGTCGCAAAACTAAAAGACATTACGTCATACAAAACCGTGAATGTCACATACAGATTTCCAAATATTAAAAATACGTTCAATGTTCTTATTGAATAATTACTGTTCTCTTATGTTCTTCGGTAAAATTTCGTTCTTTACAGCCCGTGGATTGACAGCACCTGCCATAAATCTTTGGCCTACCTGTAAAGTAAAGAAACTTTAATAGCTTTTTGTTTTTGATAATATGAAAATGAAATTTATTACTTGTAGAATATAATCGTTTAATTCGACGACTTGCTGTCTTTTTTGTTCAGGCAGATGAATGCCACATTGTTCAAAGTCGAATATAAATAATTTTGCTACGTGATTATCTATGTCTGTTGTTTTTTGTACATCGCCTTTGGATGTAACACGTGTTAGAGCATTGTAAAGATCCCTATGAGTATTTAATCTATAATAGAGAGAAAGATATTTATAAAATTGTCTTCGTTAAAAAGATTTTAAAAGTATTAACTAACTTTTCAACGGCACCACTAATTGCTATACAAGCATCTTCTGCTGCATTCGCAAATTCGATTTCAGGATGAGCTATTCTCACAAATTCTGCCATATCAGCTACTCTGCACAATGTATCCGATAGTTCATCGAATATTTCCACCATCTTTCTTTTCCTATCTTCGCTTGTCGCTTCTGCGATAAGTGCATCGCAGTGAGATAATGCACGTCTCTTGAGAGTAGCGAAACCTTCTGCATTTTCAAGCTCTGGTATACCAAATAGCCCCTGAAAAAGGAGCAAATGATATTTTTAACGATGCTGCAACTACGAATAAAGTTATTTCCAATTGAATCGCACAAGCGTTATGTATTAATATTGAGATTCATTGTACTTACAGTTTCTTTTTTCGATGGCCAATATTTCTCTGAAGCCCTTGAGTTAAATGCAGTAGCCAAAGATGACCAAGTACTAACTGCTCTGCATCTTTCAATCTGTCCTATCGCAGCACCAGTCAAGATTCGAAACATCTTTTAAATGAAACTACAGAATAGAAGCACTGTCATTTATATATCCTTATGCGTATATTAAATGTTTAAAAAATGTATAGCATTACGCAGTTATCACTGATAAATAGCTATTTGTAAAAATACAAGCTTTTAATACTTGTAGAAAGGTTACAACATTATTGACATCAGTATTTAAAACTTATGAAAGCACGTGGATCTATAAATAAATATTACTCTTTACTTCTCCAATGGTATTTAGAAAAATCTCTAATTCGTTATAAACAATTTAATACTACTGTATTAACGAAACTTAAAAATTCTCGAGAAAATCCTCAAGAATTACTTTTTAAATACTAATCATATCTAGCAGAATTTTTCGTTTCTCCGTCCCATCAAAATATGGTGGCACCACTTTCCATTCAATGATGTATTTGTACTCGAATCTCGAATTCTACTCGAACGCATTGAATGGCAAAGAAACTTCATCTGAAAAATGTTTTTCTTCTTTAAATAACGGTCAATCAATCATGTTATATAGTTGGGCATTTCTCGTTAGGCAGGAGTAGCGTTTAATTGAAATTCTTGTGATTTTTGTACGGCTCGTTACGTGAAAATATGTTTTTCATTGAGTGATTCGCTCCTCCTGAGAGATAGCATCGACTAAAGTCCTCAAGATTACTCAGAAAGTGTACAAATGGTGAGAATACTATAATTTTTAATCTTATGGAAATAGTTGAATTCCTTGTGCAGTTGTATAGTTTCTGAGTGTAAGAGATACTTAATATGTCGGTCAATGAGTCAAATCTTGAGGAAGGGATACAAGGCCTCTGCCTATACAAGGATACATCTTACCTTTTTCATCGCCCACACGATATTCCTTGAGTAGTCATTCGTTAACTAGCTGCAGTTATTAAAAAACTTACGAGCTAGACAGTATCCCTTATTATTTTCCTAACTAGGGTTCCCAGTCATTTTACTGTATCTGCAATCATACTGAACGTAAGCTACCACAGTTTTGGAGCTTTTGTAACGTAGAGCTAAAACTTGTTTTCTTTGAAAATAAACTGATTTATATTAAAAAATGGATATGTAGAAATTTGCCCTTTTTTTTCCTTGTATTGCTATTATTCCTTTGATTTTGTATCACATGGAAGTTATTTATTGGAGCTATGCTTTAATGTTATACAGTCGTATTCCGAGACGCATGGGAATCTCTTAACTGCTGCCAAGCAGTTGGCAGAAAGTGAAATTCAGCTGATAAAGGCTATAGAAGGGTCTAGGAAAAGTCAACGGAAGCTTGTTAAAGGAACCATGTCAACAACAACGAAAGCTGTCACTGGAAAAAAGTCAGGCAGAGTCTCAAATGTGATTATTACTTATTTACCTATTTCAAGGCTCAAAGATACTAAAGGAAGATATGACTTTCACTCTTATCTAAGGATTACATTTGAAAGAATAATTGCTTATTCTCGTGCAATCTATTTGGAGTATATAACTTCTTATCATGTAATGTGGGACGCTAGTCTTTATAACTTACTACGCGTAACATAACATGCAGACTCGACTTATCTCTAGAGCATTAGAAACTTCTCAATGATTTTAATTTAATGTGAATGTATTTTATTAGAATCTCACGTAAGTTCATTTTTAATACATTTAATTAAATCACTTTTAAATTTAAATAACGTTATCAGAATATTTTATAATACAATAGTTATTCGATTGGATTTCTTAATTCTTTATCAAAAAGGCAAGACCTTCCGCTGCTCTGATTGCTGCAAAGAGGGACGCCGCTCAACGAAAACTTCTACAGGGAAAGAAATCAAATCACACCTTCGTCCGAGATATTTATCAAAAAGCTATTGACGCCATCAACATGGTTCGAAAAGATACTGGCCTGGTTTTTGATCGGTCTATGTCTGAGCATCGGTGCCTATGGGATGAGACATATCCAGAATGTCCCGAAAGGTTTACAAGGGTCTTGGAAAGATGTGAGGAATATGGCCTAGTAGATAGATGTAAATTTATTGAGCCAAGATCTGCAAATAAGGAAGAATTATTATTGAAACACACTCAAGAACAAATAGATTTATTGAAAGCTACAGAGGGCTGTACGGACACCGAAAAACTTGAAAAATTATCTTCCAAATACGACGCAATATACATTCATCCGGTGAGCCAAAATACATTGAAATTTAAGTTAATAACACAGTAAGAAAAAGACTTGACAATTAATATTTCCACACAACCTTCCTTCTAGTCGACTTACCGATTGTCTTTATTAGCTGCTGGATCAACCATAAACTTGGTAGAAAGTATTTGCAAAGGAAACGTACAAAATGGAATGGCTATTATCAGGTAATAAAGTAACTGCCTTTTTTTACTCTCTATATATAAGTACAAACATATTATAATAAGACAAAACTCACATATTTTATTTAAAAATTCTAGACCGCCTGGACATCATGCCATGAAAGCAGAATATTGTGGATACTGTTTCTTCAATAATGTCGCAGTCGCAGCACAGAAGCTTTTAGAAAAGAATTTAGCTAGCAAGATTTTAATCGTTGACTGGGACGTCCATCACGGTCAGGCGACGCAGCAAATGTTTTACAATGATCTGCGGTATTTCTCTCATCTCGTAGAAATCAATTGTTCAATTGAAACTGAAATCGAGTAATTAAAATAATTGTAGAGTTGTCTACTTCTCGATCCATCGTTACGAACATGGTGAATTCTGGCCAAATCTCAGAGAATCCGATTATCACTACGTGGGAGAAGGTTCGGGAGAGGGTTACAACTTTAACGTACCTTTGAATAAAACCGGCATGACCAACGCCGACTACCTTGCAATATTTCAACAGGTTTTATTACCAATGGCTTACGAGGTAAATGTATTTCAAATAATACAGATTTTAATAAAATAGTTAACACTTATATTCCGACAGTGATAACTTCGAAATACCTTATATTAATATATCGTCATTCGTTGTTTGATGTCGTTGATTAAAAAAAAAAAGAAAAAGGCTGATTGATAATGGTGCTTTTAGTTTCAACCGGATATTGTTATAGTCTCCGCCGGTTACGATGCAGCTCTTGGTTGTCCAGAGGTAAAAGAATCAATTTCTTTATTACTAACATCCTTTGTTTTTCATCTTAGTTCTCTCCTGACCATGTCATTGTGTCTGCTGGCTTTGATTCTGCAGTAGGAGATGAGAAGGTTGTCTCATATTTAATATTTTTACAATCACAAATGATCTTGAAATATTACAATGGTTTAAACGATACAAAGTATCAAGATTATTATAATTTTTGTTGTTGTTGTATTTTAGGGAGAAATGGAAGTAACACCTGCATGTTACGCACATCTTTTATCCTCTCTGCTGAGTTTAGCAGGTGGAAAAGTTGCTGTAATACTAGAAGTATGTATTCCCATTATTTAATATTAATTATTCAAATTCTCAACATAACTTTTCTTCAATTTACCATCGTTCACTATCCAGGGTGGATACTGCTTAAAGTCTTTGGCCGAAGGTGCAGCTTTAACACTAAGAGCTTTATTAGGTGATCCCTGTCCAATGTTGCGTCCACTAGATGCACCATCTTCGAGGTCTGTAAAAAAAAAAAGTAAAATTAATAAATTCCTTAATTTAATCAAGAAATTTTTGTCTTTCAGTATACGCGAAACGATCTTAAACGTTATTTACGCTCATAAACCATACTGGAATTGTTATCAGTATCAAGAAACTTATAGCATTAATAGCACTACGAATAATCAAGAAGAAAACAACAACAGACATTTGCCTACAGTCGTTTACAAGTGCGTTGATCGATTGAAAAAAAAAAAAGATTCTTATTTCTAATACATTTATCTAACGCACCACAACGATGCATTTCAGAGGCGATGAGACAAAACCTGATTTCTACGAAACGCGAAACTGTTATCCCCTGCAGAGTCATGAAACTTTACAAGAAATTGAGAGGAAATTAAATTTCTTAATTCAATGTAAGTGACTAACGAAAGGCAAAGTGTATTATTATTTTTTTAATGTCAAGTTAACTCGACGATCAGTCATGGATTTTTCTTTTCAGTCACAAGCCTGACTAAAGCACCCAATAGAGTGTGTGTTGTGTACGACGAGAGAATGCTCAAGCATATCAACGTTCCGGACGATTCTCATCCAGAAAAGCCAGATAGAATATCTAACATTTACGCAAAGCACGAGGAATACGGTTTACTAAAAAGATGTCAGGTTTTGCAGGTGCGATTACGGTTATACTAATGGTTTGCATTGTAGAGAATGAAAATCTAGAATACATTATTACGTTTAAAGGGAAGAGTTGCTACTGAAGAGGAACTGCTTTTGGCGCATACAAAGGATCACATAGACATAATCAAAAAGACTGCTGAAACAAAACTGAGAGACCTAGTGAAACAAGCGTCTGATCTGAATTCCGTTTACTTGCATCCTGAGACCTGGACCAGTGCATGTGTTTCCGCTGGTTCATTGCTTCAAGTCGTTGACAGTGTATTGAATGGTGAAAGTCAATCAGGAGTGGCTATCGTTAGACCACCAGGGCATCATGCCGAAGAAGATGCTCCTTGTGGTTTTTGTATTTTTAATAATATCGCCATAGCCGCTAGATATGCTGTGCAATATCATAATTTAAAAAGGTATTTACATAAGGAAATAGGATTGAAAGGATTATTATATTTCAAAATTGTTATAGGTAAATTTACTTTCTTTTGTAACATGTAGGGTATTGATAGTGGATTGGGATATTCATCATGGCAATGGAACGCAAAGTATTCTGGAACAAGATCCTACTGTTCTTTATATATCAGTGCATCGGTATGATAATGCTGGATTTTTTCCAAATTCAAAAAAGGCTAATTACACTGTTGTCGGCTCTGGACCTGGTGAAGGATTCAATGTAAACATCCCATGGAACAAGGTAAAATTGAATTAAATCATGAGTATGAAGGCATTTCAATATCGTTCAATATATTCCTTTTAACATAGTGTGCCTGTTTTTCTGGTTATTGTTATTCCAAACAATGATACTCGATGATTTTCATCATTAACCAATCAATAGTATCGACCGTAACCAGTTAGCTTTGAGAATTTCTTGAAAATTCTATGTCAACAGAATTTTCTTGTATTTTTTTGTACAGAAGGGAATGGGGGATGCTGAGTACATAGCAGCATTTCAACAAGTAGTAATGCCAATTGCCTATCAGTACAATCCAGAATTAGTACTGGTGTCAGCAGGATTTGATGCTTGCTGCGGTGACCCATTAGGAGGTAACCATACAAGGTTTTAATTTATAATTCTGAACTCAAATTGCTATCTACAATGCTTTGATATTCTATTTCCCCAAGGTTGCAAAGTGTCCCCAGAAATGTATGGACATTTAACACATTGGCTGTCGTCATTAGCTAATGGTCGAGTTATACTCAGTCTAGAGGGTGGTTACAATATTAATTCCATTTCCTATGCTATGACTATGTGTACCAAGGCTCTTCTTGGAGATCCCCCTGCAATTTTAGATGCAGGCCAAACACCGTGCACGAGTGCAGTTAATTCGATAAACAACGTTCTCAAAACGCACAGGCAATTCTGGCCGAATTTGGTCTTTCAAAAGTCCTTGCCAAAGGAAAAAGTGCTTCCGAAGATCAAACCCAGCCGAAGACACGCCGAAGAAGGCTTAAGAGTCGAGGGTGACGCCGGGCAAAAATCCGAGTGCAAAATCGCTTTTGAGGAGATCGAAAGCGAGAAGTTAGGATTAAATCTGTCCTTTGACAAACATAGCTTGAGCAGAGTAACGGAAGAGGAAATATTAAAGCTCCAAAACGAAGTGGAAAACATGAAAATTAGAAGTTTAAAGACCATTGGACGTAATAACGAAATCATAGGCGATGTTCCAGCTAGCACAACCGGTGTTCAAGAACAAACTGAAACTGGTTGTCTTTCAGGTACGTTACCAGTCTCAAAAAAAAGAAGAATCAACATCAAACTTAAGTATTATTTCTAGCTCGTGGCTTTAAAGAGTGTATAAATCCAACGGAGAAGAAATCTGGAAAGAAATCAAAGGATAGTCGTGCTGGTACGAGTGACGGCGCTGGTAGTAGCAGGGAAGCTCCAAGTGAACAAAGCGACTCAGCACGTGCTGTTACTACTACAAATCTTGTTGATTATCTCTCAGACAATCTGCAGGTTTGTTAGTTATACTACAGTAAACAAAAAAAAAACAATTACATCCTTATCTACTAATTATATTTGTAACTTGTCTCAGGCTTTGGTAGACGGAGAGATGTTTGCCGTAGTACCTTTAAGAGATTGTCCACACTTGGATACCGTGAGAGATGTGCCAGCCAGTGGCATAGATGTTCGATCCCCCTGCGCAGAGTGCAATAGCACTGCTGAAAATTGGATTTGTCTTCAGTGTTACACCGTACATTGTGCTCGAAGTGTTAATCAACACGCAGTGACCCACAGTCAAGTGTTAGAACACCCCATGACCCTCAGCTTCAGTGACCTGTCAGTCTGGTGTTACGGTTGCGAGGCCTACATCGACAATCCAGTAAGTAACAGATATTTCATGAAATTTCTACAGCCACAGTCTTTTTAGCTTGGAAGCATCTACTCCTTTTGATTATGAATTTCATAACAAAGCTAACACTTTGTTTTTTAGCGATTATACATGGCACGGAATGCTGCACACCGTAGCAAATTCAATCAAGATCTCCCATGGACGTACAGTGACCCAACACTAAGTATGGACACACACTGATTCCCATTCATTTAGGTTTCTGCGTACCTGGCTTTTCAAGAGTCAACGTATTAAAGCTTCTACTGGTGCAATAGAGATAGAAGAAATATCTACTGTCGAATCATAATATGATAAAACTGTATGGGCATTTAAATACAGGGACAGTACATTTTTTTAATGAAGTTGTATTTAACTATAACAAGTGTACGGTGTGAGATGCACTTTGATAATATTTGTCATGCTCAATGCAGTTACCGTGGCTATTTTTTTGATAATTAAAATACTGAAAGTACGTTATTCAATGACCTTATACAGTGCGCTAGTGTATCGAAGTAAGGTAGAGATGTATTTTTCTATGTAGAATCAAAATTACTATGGTAGATTGTATACTTCTGTAGTTAGTCAAGCTGTAAGACAATATACATTCACTGTTAATCAATCTTATGATTTTAATCGAAAAGATCAATACTTGTACGATCTTTAAGACAATTGCATGATTAATAATATTAACAGATTGAACAGGGATAGTATATTCTTGTTCCTTAAGTACCTATTATATACAGCTATTATATATTAGCGACAAAGAAATTCCGTGCAATTTATTTTGATATACAATATCAACTAGTAAAAGAAAAAGAATTCTCTGCGAGGCGAGCAGATATAATTTTATTTTCTTATAAAATGTAATACGATTATTTTTCCTCACAGAATATATTGAATTTAAGAGTTTCTGAGAATTTACAGCTTCGTTATATAGTAAATTCTATCGTATCTCTATTTTACATGAATTGAGTTATTAAGCAGACATTTTGTCAACAGGTTAAATACTAAAATAGTAAGATAAAAATATTGGCTTAAAGATGAAATATAGTTTAAAAGAAATCGATTAATCAAAACTGGATATAAGAGTTAAGATCAAGTCTTAAGAGTCTTCCTCGTAAGCAATACTTTCTCAAATGTTCAAATTTAATGAATGGTTCGAAGTTATATTTGCTTTGTTATATTAAGCCTAGTAATCCTAGAACAATGAATAATAAATAAGAATGACAGGATGAGAAACTAACTACGTGACACGTTAACGTATCAGAGTTTCTTTGATTATTTATTAATTTTATAAATGCAAGCAATGCGTAAAATGCAAAACTTAATGTCAAAAATGAATTATGATTATATTTTATACATAAGTTCTTTTCTCTTATATACAATTGCTTTATATTTAGTTACATCTGAGACGTAATCAATGTTTAATTACCAAACGTCTAATAAGCCTATAAATCAATTGATTCGTTGTTACCATGCGTATAAATACTTCTCAATAATTATTTAATGCATTAACTATCACTCGTATAAATTTGCATTATATTTTAACATTTAATTGTTAATCGTTTCTTTAATATCTCCGGAGAAAAGGTGTGTCTGTTTCATGTAATATATTAAATGGTAAAACGAATAAAAAATTGCAGTGAAGCAATGGCAATAAATACGAATACGAATATGGCTGTGGTTGCATAGGAAAAAAGCTGATAAACATTGCTGATCCCTTAAGATCAATTACAACCTTCGTTCATCCCGACTATTAATTAATTATTAACATACGCAAAGTTCAGCAGGATTAATTTTATTAAACAAATTAATTTGTCGAGTAATGTCTACGTAACGTTCTCTCGTAACGAACAAATAGAAGTTTTGAGCATCCAATAATCAAAACTTATTTATTGCTAATCACTCATTGATTTCAGGTCTTAATTCTAGTCTTTTGTTTAATTGCCGATAGCGTATACGTTAAGGCATTTTGTTAAATAATTTATCAATTAGTCAACTTTCACGTTATTACTTATCACTGAACAATTGTTTTTAATTATCAATTGGATCGAGTCAGTGTTAGAAAGTTGAAAAGATATTGATCTAATGATTATTCGGAGTATCAACTTCAGTCTCAATATGAAACAACAATAAGAGCGAATACTTGACGATTTCATTGATAAATCGGTTAATAATTCATTGAAAAGCGTAGTGTTCTCTGTGAGCTATAAAATAACGTCTGGATTTCTTTCCTTCTTTGGATATTCAATTCTTAAGAATAATAAACCAAACTGACGTGCAAGCTTGAATAAATGATCAGCTGGTTTGTCTAATAGTTGCTGAATACAAGTATCCATTTTTCCATTTAAAATACAGTGCTTAATCGTATCGAGAAGCGGTAACCGTTCTAGAGTTACATGAGGATAGAAAGTCCTGACGATACGATAATTAAGTAATCTCGAATTATTCTTAAATGCATGTTCCATAAAGTCATCGAAGATGGTTACAGGAAGTGCGTAATAGAGTCTGTATGGAATCTTTTTAACCGTAAATCGTTCTTCGCACTCGCGTAACTTTACGGCGATCTCCTCATAAATATCATTGATATCCCGGGAACCACGTTCGTAGGAAAAGAAATCTTTGGTCAAACGATACTTATGCTTATCCTTTGTCACGTAGGTCCTTTTTGTATTTCTTAGTTGCATTAAAGCTGTTGGAAAGGAGTAGGTATGCGATGTGAATATATGAATATGTGTCAGATGCGGTTTAGCCTTTAGTTCTGCAGCAAGGTGCGTTGTCAATGGTAAGACACCGCCCTGATGAGCAAAACCATAAAAGAAGGTTAACAATATGTTACAAATGTACCAAGTACTCTCAAGCTTTCCAATCTTTTTTCTTTTTCGCTGCTGCGACTGCTTTCCCACGTTGTTATTAACGTAAGTCACTGTTTCTCTGGTTGAGCTGTCGCCTATTTTTTCAGCATAGAGAAACACCAGTGGCAGAGTTACAGGAATAATGAAGCGGGGTTCCTGATGTGGAAATATTGAGAGAATCAATATTGGCAGGATGAATGACGATGTCATTAGACCAATGATGCTTTGAATACGTGGTAACTCGAGCCAGCGAGCTTTCAAGCCACTGTAAATAATGGGAAACAATTTATTAGATGTATTTGACATAGATTCTTTGTAAGATCATTGAGAAATATTGTTTTTACCTGTATATCATTTTACCAAAGGCGATGAGACCAATGACTCCAAGGACGTTGTACAATAGTGGAACGTTTACTAGGAAGTGTAGAAAACGTGGATGAAGGCCGTGACTAGCAAGATTTTTAGTTTCTGAATTGTACTTTAGAAAATTCAGTGGAGTCACTACGAAGTTCTTCATGCCAATGTCTAAGTTGTGTATCTCGGCTAAAGTCAAGTAGCCAAAGTAAAAGCTATCGAAGAGTATAAAGAAAATGGCTGTGGGAATGCCATATAGAATGAATGTGAAGATTCTTATATGGAAATCAAGGAGCCCTACAGTCTTCGAACCAAGTCCTCTTTGAAGCCAAAAGAATATTGGTGGAAATGCGAAAGCTATGAAGGTTGGTCTATTGAAGATACCAGCGACAGTTATAGTTGCCAGAACGAGACAGTGATTCAAGGAATGCTGTGGCATAGATGCCAGAAGCTTGAAGTATTTGACTCTTTCCACATCGTTTCTGGCTCGTCTGTACCTTTCCAATAGATGATCACTTTGAAAGACAATCTGAAAGAATAAGAAATTATAGTTGCTCTATAATTAACCTTTGTTTAATTATTAAATTTATTTTATTACCTTCTCCGAATAGGCCATGCATTCCGATACAAAGTATAACAGTAACGACGTTAATAGAAGCTCGATACTATTTGAAAATGTTCTAGTAGCGTATGTGAGTATAACGTAAGAACTTGCATATGTGACTAATCTTACTCTATAATTCTGGCCGTAAAGACAGCATATTCTATAAAGGCAATAGTCCGAAAGAAACGAAAGACCGCACATAAGTAGTCGTGGGAATAAGACCAGAAAGTACGGAGATTTTAAAGTTGTACCAAATAAATAAATAGAGTACGGAGACAGTCTGCTTAGAACAGAATATGGAGTTCCCACAATTAAATAAGGAAACAGAGCCGTTCGTATGGGAAAGGAAGCATTATACTCCCATGGTTTGTAAACATCGATATCAAAGTAATCGCCTGAAAACACAACAAATCATATCGTAAAATATAATTCTACAGTTTTATATTGAACCAATAATCGTCATCTATTTTAATGAATTAAAAGTTACCTGCAATTACTTCTATTGACTGAAAATATTCGTCAGGATGTATATAACCGATTTGTGGTAGGAATGTCAATATTATTCTTAAACCAGCCAACACCCAATAAGGTATCATTTTTGATCGAATGGGTATTGCGGAATTATATTCGTCCACCAATCTACGATATTCATTTTTGTACCTCATCGTGACAATTGTATAAAAATTCTTTAACGATTCTTCAAATTCTGCATGTCTTCTTTTGCATCGAGTTTAAGGTTAATTTTGATACTTTTCGAACGGACGTGCACCGTAAGCACTTATGGCACTTAACGAGTTAACGAAAGTTTCGTTTATCATATACATCGCTATTTTATCAGTAAATACGTATTAATGCGATAAAATTAACCATAAATCTTTTAAATAAAAATCCATTGACATCATCAGACTTTAGGTTTGACTCTGTTTTACCTAAGGAAATGTCAACTCTCAGCTAATGGCAATCGCTACTGTGCCAATTGTCACATAATTTGGAATATACATCGCTAATTACTCAAACTATAGTACGATAACAATAAATTTTAAAATATTTTTAATTTTCTAATATGAATAATTTAACATTTTTGTATTAGGAGAATATTTGGTATATTGCCGCGTTTCGTAGTATATATTACAGACTAGTATTAAGATGGGAACACTGTGGGAGTAAAGAAATATTTGAATTTAATTAATAAAGTTTTTCTAGGAAATTCTTATTAATATAGTATACATGTTAAACTAAATTATAAAATTTTATTTTATAAAAACCAGTCACTGTCACGCATTATTTTACGTTAGCGAATAATATTAATAATAGCTCCTTTATTGTATCCACATAAAGCTACAATTTTTCCTCCTGGATGCCATCGCACATCTGAAACAATTATTCCCTTTGGTGTTTGTATGCATGTTGCTTCTTCGGGACACCACTCGAACATATGAGCAGTTTCTGTAACTGCTATTAACCGAGTGGAAGTGGGATTCCATTTGACACCTTAAAGATGAAATACAAAGTTCGAATTATCTCGATAAAATGAATACTGAGACAATGAATATCGTATAACTTACTGGTAATTGGATTTCGAAGAAGTAAATATTCTACACTATCAAGATTGATATCCCATATCCACAGTGTGGTGGGATAAGACTGATGCCTTAGAGCTAAATAACGACCACAGTAACTGAATTCTAATATGTCCACATCTGTTACGATTGGATCGGTATTGTTTTCCTTTTTAACACTTGGAACGTTTATTGGACGATTGTTTATTTCTTCTACTATATATTGAAAGGAATAAATTTTATACTTTAGTCAATTGCTACGATGCAGTTGATATTAAAATTAACTTTTGATGCGGTACTTACAAATATGTTTTTCATTTGCCGACGAATGCTTGTTTGAATCTCGAATTTGAATAATACATTCCTTATATACCTTATTCGTATAATCAGATTCATTTATTATTGAATCCAAATTTAATTCCAGAAGAGGTTTCCACGTTATGTAATTTATAAGCACAACCCTTTCACTGTATCCAGTAATAGCTAAAAGTTGACTGCTTGGACTCCATTTGACCTTATCGATTCCTCTCAAGCGTCGTTTAAATTCATTTTCTATATCATATTTATCTGCATCAAATTCTGGAGAATATATTCCTACATGGCTTTCCGAAATAGTCGAGAATATAAGTAATTTTGATTCTCCTATTTTGGAGGACCATATACATAAAAGCTCGCTATCAGGAGACCAGCATGTTCCGTCTATATATTTTAGTCTTTCGCATATTAATTTCTGAAACATAAAAGAACAATTGTTCTTGCACTTTGCAAATTATATTTGAATTTCTTCTACAAGAATGTACAACAGAAGAAGTATCCGGTTAAGTCGGTACAACAGTTACACCAGCTGTGGATTTATTGGCTGATTCAGCGGATTAAAACACTGCAGGAGCGAGGAAAATCTGATTAGTAAAATTTAAAAACTGCAAGATTTATGATAAATTGACTGATCGAATGCGATTGTTGTCTTAAAGCAGTTTTTTTTTGTTAAACACATCCATTGTTGTACAGGACACACAAAACTGCTATATCCAAGGAGCATGTCAGATTGTCAGTCTCTCTGTAAAGTATGAGCACATGGGAAGCTAAACTGTAAACGTTAGGTTATTTTTGAAGCAAGAAAACTTAATCAAATGTTAAACAGAGTAATGACTACTCGTTATATATGTTGCGCGTGCAACCGCTTTCCACATTCTCTTGATTGGGGATATAACGGAGTTATTTGTTATGGAGCCTGCAATGCTATTGCAATTTACAAACCAGATGATTCTGGCACTGGTAAAGTTTTGAAAACGCTTCATCGACATAATGGACGAGTTATCGCTCTTAGATGGATTAAGAAGCTGGATTTGCAAGCAGAAACTGAATTTTTATCAGCGTCAAACGATGGCACTGCTGTTATCTGGTCAAAAAGCAATGACACGTTTGAGCCTACATCGATACTGAAGAATAACGATGCTCTTACTATCGTCAATGCACTGTACCTTCCTGAAGATGATAACGATTCAAGTGGAGATTACTTTAAATTAATTATTTGTACGGGATCCATTAATGGAGATTTCAAATTGTGGCAAAGAAATAGTAACGGGGAGCTTGACTGTTTTCAAACGGTTGAACTGAAGCAAAAGTTACCAGTCGAAGCTGCCTTTTCATTTTTGCCCAATAGTCAGCAGCCTTTATTAGCTTTGTCGATGGAGGATTCTTCGGTGCGATTATACTGTCAGGATTCATCGGGAAGTTTTATAAAAGTTCAAGTATTGATTGGTCACGAAGATTGGATTCGTTGTATGGATTTTGCGTATGACAACAATGGTAATGTGATCTTAGCAACTGGTTCGCAGGACAGCACGATACGTTTATGGAAAATATCTATGGACAAAGAAGAAGTTGCTTCTGAAGAACTTAAACAGAAAAAACAAGAATTTTCCGTGGAACAAACAAAATATAATGTTACATTAGAATCCATTTTAAGCAGCCACGAGGGATGGATTTATGGAGTACACTGGCATCCAGGAAAAATGGACAATGGAAAATATAATCAACCTATGAAATTATTATCATCCTCGTTGGATAAAACTATGATAATCTGGGAACCTGATCCTACAAGTGGTATTTGGTTAGAGTCGATAAGAGTAGGAGACGTTGGTGGAAATTCTGTGGGTTTCTATGGTTGTAAATTTGGACCAAACGGAGAGAGTATACTAGCTCACGGATACCAAGGATCTTTCCATATTTGGAAATATTTAAGAGAAACAAAGAACTGGGCTCCTGGCACAGCACCAAGTGGCCATTTTGCAGAAGTTGTAGATTTATGTTGGGATCCAAAGGGCAGGTGTGTAATTCTATATCTTTTGATAATACCTTAAGGTCATTAATAACCATACCATTAAATCTAATTATTAATAAAATTAAATTATAGATTTCTAGTAACAACCAGCACAGATCAAACCACAAGGATTCATGCACCCTGGAGGCACGAGTTAGATGAATGTTGGCATGAAATAGGACGTCCTCAAGTTCATGGCTACGACATGTCCTGTCTAGCAATGTTATCCCCTTACATGTTTGCATCAGGAGCTGAAGAAAAAGTAATAAGAACATTCACGGCGCCAGCAACGTTTATAAACTATTTAAAGAAGCTAGCAAATGCCAATGATTTCCAAGGAGTCTTAGCTGAGAGTGCTTCGGTACCTGCACTTGGTTTAACGAATAAAGCAGTGTTCGAAGGAGAAAAAGCTACTGGAGAAAACTTATATACTGGCTATTCTAAAGATTTGAACTACGAACAACCTCCAACCGAAGAAGAATTAATTCAACACACACTATGGCCAGAGTTACAAAAGTTATATGGACATGGCTATGAAATATTTTCCATGGCTGCGAGACACGATGCTTCTATGCTTGCTACAGCTTGTAAATCTACATCAGCCGAACACTCTGCCATTATTCTATGGAGTACAAAGACCTGGTCGCAAGTTCAGAAGTTAATGTCTCATCAGCTGACAGTGACGCAATTGGCATTCTCTCCAAACGATCGATTCTTAGTATCTGTATCAAGGGATAGAAGATGGTCTTTGTTTGAGCAGGATGAATCTTCTTATAAATTAATAGCTGCCAGTTCAAAGAAGGATAGTCTCCATAGTCGTATTATTTGGTGCTGTGCTTGGTCGCATGATTCAAAGTATTATGCGACAGGATCTCGTGATGGAAAAGTCGGTATATGGAGAACTACTATTCAGAGTGATGAAGAAGTAGTAATGCCGATTAGCAGTTTGGATACTAAAGACAATTCAGTAACAGCGATTGCATTCGCACCATTCTTTCTTAACACGGATGCGTATGTTATAGCAATTGGTTTTGATAGCGGTTGCATAGAAATAGAAAAAGTTGAAATAGTTAGTGGAAATCCTGTTTGGAAGAAATATGCCACGTATAATACATCCGAAGCTCATCATTTAACAGTTAAAAGGCTCATGTTCCAGCCACAGGAAGAACATTCGCAGAAAGAAATTTTACAGTTGGCAAGTTGTGGTTGCGATCATACAGTTAAAATTTACCAGTTTGATCTTACGGAACTGTCCAATTTCTAAATTTTGTATGGAAACAAAAATATACGTTTATTTATGTACCCGGCTATGAGAATTATACTTACCCTACTTATTTTCCAGTTCTTCGTTTTGTAGATCGCAATGTTATCTTCTTCACTTTCTGTTAAGACAAGAGCCAACTTCTTTCCGTTTGGACTGAATTCTAGTTTTTTGTTAGCCGATGATTTTAAATTCTGTATGTACGTTACGTTTCTATTTTCCAAAGACCATATTGATATTTGAATCTATAAAGATATATAAAACACGACAAGTAGAACCGAATGCATTATGCAATCGATAATAAGATTTAATTACATTGAAATCCGCTACTGTAATAATATGCCTGCTATCTGGAGACCATGTTACTTGCTCTAATCCTGCACTACCCTCGGTCAACTTGCATCTCCATTCTGGATAGCAGATTGAAAATACTCTGATAACAGCTTTCTTTAAATTGGTGCATAATATATATTCACTGTCCAAGGACCATTCGATATACTGCAATTGTTTATTAATATTAGTTAAATTCATATATAATATAATAGTCATTATATTGTATTTCTTGATTACGAGTTATAACGTGAGGAAAGCATCTGTTGTACCATTGCGGACCATGATTATACTACTAACCTCAATAATATCTCCAAATACGTATGATTGAAAAGTATCGAAGGTACCAGTATTTTTAATAGTCAAGTTTCCTTGAAATGCTACTGCTAAGAATCTTTCGTCATTGGAAAAACTGCACAAGTGGCCATTCATGCGAAATATTGTATTATCCACTTCGGTCGCCATTGCGCGTCTTTGACGATTTAAAACTTGTGCCTTGGAAACGCACTGTAAGCATCTGTCGAAATTATTTCATATAAAAATCTGATTAGAATATCAGACATTAATTGAATAATTTCCGGTTTACCTAAAGTATTTATTCTAAGATAATAAGAAAATCTACATAACTCTTATTATTTATATACGTAATTCTTTTTTTTTTAAAGCAATCTTATGTCAAATATCTTCTTCTTTATTATATAGTTGTTGGCATTACTGAATTTAAAAAAGCTTCTCTATGGCGGTTAGTAAATTCGTTTATAGAAGTTCTACTTGAAGAATTCAGTAAAACGTAAGTTTATGTTTAATAATTAATCATTATTCGAATATATTGAACATTATAATTTTGTGTAATATAATTTTTTTTATTTTAATACTTAGAAATTAAATTCTCTGTATATCCACAAAGTATACAATTGTGTCTCTATGAGGTTAATAAAAACATTCTCTGTTTCGTCTATACTGAATAGTTTTGAAGTAACCCTTTAATCGTTTTATTAACTGTTAATTTTATAAGTAATCATAAACAATTTTCATGTGCACAGGGTTTAAAAAAATGGCTATCTTGGAGTTTGTAATTCCTTTGGAGAAGGATGAACTTTTACAGTCGCATGCAGGACAGTATTGTGTCAATGAAGTTCTTCCACCACGCGCTATATCTCAAGCTATCAATGGTATGCCTCAAATTCCTTAACGATTAAATAATATTTCATCTGTCAATAAAAGATGGAAATGAACTTCAAATAAGAATTCTTATTAAAGAATTATGTATTGCTATCGACATTTTGACAATTAAAATAATATATTTAATAGATACCAGAGCCGCGTTGCAAGATAAGGGTCCAAGCTTTATTTTGGAACATTTTGACACCTTCTTTTCCATAATTGTACATGGTTCAAAGATCGAGCTGTCTATGATTACTCGAGGATTCGATAGGCTCGTTAGAAGTAAGTTGAGAGTGAAAAACATTGAATCACGCAATGTATGTTTATAATGATCCTTTTCTCGGATCGTATGCTTATGCTTTTCTTTTAATTCACTACGTAGCTCTGGAAATATTAGTGGATGATTTAGAGAAGGTGTTCGATTGCGGTACAGAGTTAACACCAGAAGATAGATCCCGTTTATTATGCATCAATAAAATGTTAGCGTATCTTTTTTCTTGGTTCATACGTCACATTGATGATCGTGTGCAGCAAGATGCTGGTAGTACAGATCTAATTGGAAAGGTATAACATAAATTTACATATATTCGAACAAATAAAAACTATATTTATGATAACTAATGGATCTAAACATAAAACGAATTCTTTCTTATGTACTATATAATAGCGAAAGAAAAGTGTTAAAAAATCAGATGCAGAAGAGGAGTGGGAAATGCGTAAACAAAAATCACTGGAGCTTATATATCGTTGGTTGCAGCAGCCATTACAAAAGCTGTGGCAACCTCCTATCGCTGAAGATTCATTTATTTCGTAAGTCTATTAAACAGGATTGCCAGTTGCATAATTAATTAATCTGCAATAATAATAAATAGCTATATTCCATAACTACATAAAATTATAACGAAAATCAAACGATTCTACTAAATAACTTATTAAATTGTTATATATTTGTGCAGTGCTTTGACGCAAATCTGTTATTCAATATTGGAAGATGCAAAAGATGCGAAACAAAAGTCACTTCGGGCAACAATTTTCGAGGTAACTTAATAATTTGGATTATAAAGAAGATCTTTTTAAAAAAAAAAGAGTTATGCTTTTTAAATTCACTCCTACAGAGCCATATCTTGTTCAGATTTTAGGTACACTGGTAAAAAGGTACAATCATGGTGTAATTTGCGTAATAAAAATAATACAGGTATATATTAATTATCCATTCGCATATACGACAAGCATTGCTGTTCATGAAAGACTAATTTTTCTGTTCTGTTCAGCTGGTAAAATTACACGATGTCTTAGCGATTCCACTTGCAACAGGAATTGCACAAATGGTTACCGGAACCGGATGTACCGGAATGATAAAGGAATTTGTACGAGAAATCGGTCAAACCGAAGCCGAAGAAGGAGACGCTCGTAATGTTTCAATGTTTTTGGAGTCTTTAGCCTCAGCACGGCCAGACCTCCTATTACCTATTATAGGAAGCGTTACCGATTATCTATCGAACGATGTAAGATTTTTTTAAATATAAATATCTAAAGAAAACTAATAGAACGTAACTTCTAATTGTATAGTATGTGGAAGGATTTGATTACTTAATAGAAATACTTTATTATAATGTCTTGTACTTCTTGTAGCAATACACTTTGAGAAACTGCGTGATCGGTATCCTAGGAGCTACAATATTAGGAGCTTTAACTGGAGAAGATTTGACTCCGGAGCAAAGAGAGAAACGTGATGAGTGTTTGGACAATCTAGAAGAACATATCCTGGATAACAATGCTTATGTCAGGTCAAAGGTACTTAACACGTGGCAAAAGTTATGCTGCGAGGGTGCTGTTCCTCTAGCTAGACAAGGAAGTCTTCTTAAAGCGACTGTATTGCGATTGGAAGACAAGAGTGCTAACGTTCGAAAACAGGCATTTCAATTACTACGTGCGTTGCTACAGAGTAATCCTTACGCTGCTAAGGTAGAGTTCTTCGAGTATTGTATTTTTAAAAAGAACTTTAATATTAATAACAAACTATGAGAGTTTTGAAGGAATAAAATTCTTCGTGCTTGCAGCTCAACCAGAATGAATTATCGAAACAGCTTGAGGAAGCAAAAGATAAATTGAAGGAACTGCGTACTCAACAGGCAAGTCAAAGTGTTCGTGGGGACGACGAGAGACTAGAATTTTGGAACAGTCAGCTTCCAGTAATAAGGAGAGTTATCAAGAAAGTTGTGAAAGAAGGTAATAGTCATTCGATAGATTTTTCTGTGCGCGATTATTAATTTATTGAATCTACCAAAGATATAGAAAGCATGGAAGATGAAAATATTGAAGACGTGGACGGGGCTTTTGAGAAAATTAGACAGTTGATATTGAAAGAGCATATACTGGAAGCCGTGCAATACTTATGGCACGTGAGTGGAAAGCTTCCTGGTGCACCAGATATGAGGAACATCGATCCCAATAGTCAGGAAGAATGTCTCTTTCTATTTTTACTCAAGATATTCATGGAGTCAGAGGCTTCGGATTCCAATACGATAAATAACAATAACAAGACAACCGAATTAGAGAAGTCAAAGGAAAAGGAGCGCAAAAAGCAAAAGGAGGAACTCAAAGCGCAGAAGAGACTCGTCGAATACTTGGAGGCAAGTGAAAGGAATAATTTTTCTCCTACTATTCCTTCCGCAAGAATTATCCTAACTCTCGGTTATTATATGAATTATTCAATTCTCAGGATTGTTCGCAATTTGCACAAGAGCTTGCAAAAGCTATACCGCAGGCTGAACACTTTCTTTTTTCAACCACAGCCGGCGATGCTATAGAAGCCTGTGCATTTCTTGGTACAGCTTGTCAGTTTCGTGTAGCTGGCGCCATAAACGGAGTACGAAAAGCTTTATTCCAAGTCTTTAGTCGCGATCAGTCGGTTCAGGATAACGTGGCAAAGGTTTACAAGGAACTGTATTTAGGAACCAGCGAACAATATCAATCGGAGCGTCAGCGTGCTTTGATATCCGTAAAAGCTCTTATTCGTTTCATAATGGAACTCGAACCTGGACAGAGTCCTGCACTTACTCAGTTGATTGTTTCCTGGTGTAATAGTAAGGAACTTGATGCGGAAGCTTTGCAGGTAATTGAGGAGTATATTTAATTATCTTCTTTTTAAATCGGTAAATTAAGTATCCATCTTTGTATAGGTGATGTGGGAAAAATTTTCAATGAAGTTACCAGAAACCACTCTGGAAGAGAGCAGAGCTGCTCTTGTCCTAATAACTATGGCAGCTCAAGGTGAATCTGCTATAATTACTGAGAACTTGGATGTTTTATTGAAAATAGGCCTTGGTCCAAGAGCAAAAACTGATCTGCTCTTAGCTAGAGACACTTGTAGAGCGCTTCAAAAGATTCCGAACAATAGTACAGATCCCATTAAGCCTCCTATTAGGTGAGTCTATACGTTTCTTACTAGAGTTCTCTTTCATGGGTATACATTTCTCGAAAATTCCCTTTCGTTTATAGATATCCAAACGATCATGAAATATTCCAAAAAATGTTTGAGCTTCTAACTGAAAATTTCATGAATCTGAAGGAAGAGTGTTACGTTTCCTTTGCGACGGATGCAATCAACATTATATACCACGTAAGATAAAAACATTCCTTTTTACAACGTTTAATCCTTTAAAAATGAGTCTCCTTAAATAGAAAAAGATATTTTATCAGTTAGCAGATCAACCTGATAAGTTAATTAGAGAAATGTTGCTCGATGTGGTTGCGAAAGGTAATTTTGTCAAGGACGATTCTTCGGACAAAGCCGTAGCACCTGCACCACTCTTAGCAAGACTCTTGTATCTCGTTGGTCACATTGCCATCCGACAGATGGTACATCTTGACACTGCAGTGTACAAGGAATTAAAACGTAGAAACGAATTGCGAGAGACAAAACGTGGACGTAAATCCAAGAAGAAAGATAATACGACGCCACTGGATAGCGTTCCGAGCACTCCATCTTGTGCGAGTCAAACTCTTCGTAACAAAGAGGTACTACTTCTTCAGAGTCTTTACAAATTGATAACTTACACAGTACGGTCGCGATCCATCATTCCATTACCATTCTTCTACGTAGAACAGTACAATCGAAGACAATGGCGAAGAAGCTTTGGAAGGAGCCACAGCCGACGATGCCGATGCAGAGTTTATAAATGCGACCCTGGAAAATGACATAGTTACAGGGGATGGATTACTCTCTAAATTTGTGTACGTAGTTAACAACCTCTAGCTCATATATTTGTGGGAGATCATTAATGATTTTTCAAAATCATTGGTCAGGCATTTTAGTCAGTGACTGAAAGAACTAAGTAGATATTTTTTTTATAAATAATTGCAGTCCTCTCGTGCTAGACGTTTGTCGTTATCCAGACAAATATAACGACGAGAATGTACAGGCCTGGGGTGTTCTTGCTCTCAGTAAAATGATGACTGTGAGCAGCTGCTTTTGCGAAAAGTCTCTGCAGCTTTTGGTTACGATAATGGAACGCTCGCCCTATCCTGGAATTCGAGCAAACGTTCTGATTGGACTGACGGACTTGACCATTAGATTTCCTAATCAGGTAGAGCCTTGGACGAGTCATATTTATGGCAGGTACGTTGTCCAGACAAGAGGATACAAATATTTATTTAATATTCTAGAGTTTCTCTTAATAATATTCATTACAGACTTCGCGATGACAATACAAACGTTCGAAGTACTTGTATTCGTATGTTATCTAATCTTATAATGAGAGAAATGGTGAGGGTCAAGGGTCAAGTGTCAGAATTGGCACTATGTATCGTCGATTCTGATCCAGACATTTGTCAAAATACCAAACAGTTCTTTAGAGATCTTTCACAAAAGGGTAACGCCTTGTACAATGTAATGCCTGATATATTATCTCGATTAAGCGATCCGGAGCTTAACTTGGAAGAGGATCTGTTCCAAGAGATTTTACGGTAAATTAAAGAAATACACAAAATATTCTATAACAAAAGTAAAGTTTTTCACGATAATTAAATGTTCTCTCTTTGTCTTTGCGCAGTTATATCTTGGGATTATTACAAAAAGAAAGACAAGTCGATACCATAATAGAGAAGCTCTGTGCACGTTTTAAATTGGCTACCACCGAACGTCAATGGCGCGATCTTTCTTATTGCTTGTCGCTTCTACATTTCAGTGGAAAAAGTAATTAATGAAATAAGCAAAAGTCTTAATGCTATTAGGAATTTTTATCGGACTTTTATAGTTACGCAATGAAATCATTATTTCCTTTAGGTATCAGACGTTTAATAGAGAGTCTGCCGCTTCTAAAGGATAAGATTCATCACAAGGAAGTACTGAAGGCACTTCAGAGTATAATCGATCAGACGAAAAAAAGGCCGGATGCAAAGGCTGCCTGCATCGAACTGGAGGAGAAGATTAAGGAATTGCTTGAGAACACGGAAACTGAGGAAGACAGAGATCCGGATGCTGATGCCATGCCACCCCCGCGACTTCCGCCCCGCAAGAAATCAAATCGAAAACCAAGGAAAAGCAATAGCGAAGAGGAGGATTCGTCGGATGACGATAGTGGTGACGTTCTAAGTCAAAAAAGCGGTACGTCATAATTAGGATTAATAATATCAACACTTAATTAATGCTTGTTCATAAAGATTTTAACGAGGACGCTAAATAGTCTCTTTAAATGATTGATTGATTGATCGATTTAATGATTCAGACAAAAGAAGTAAACGAAAATCACGCACAACGGAGCAGAAGTCTAATTCGGACTCCGAAGAAGAGGCTGACTTGGTTTTCAGCAAAACTCCGTCAAAGCGAAGTGAGTATCGATAAAATGACAATTCAATTCATACAGATTGCTTTTTATTGATTTTACGAAATAAAAATTATTGCTTACATATTTTTGTCTTTTTGTTTTAGCATTGAGAACACCGAGACGACAGAAAATACCTGAAACTCTTGCTACTTCAACGACTTCAAAACGCAGTCGAACGAGTAGAACACCTGCAAAATCATTGACGGAAACACCGTCAAAAACGCCACTACGATCATCGACGCGGTTAACGAGATCGAGAAAAAGCGTAAGATCGGTCGAGAACGATAGTTAGTTTATTAAATGCTCCTTATACTGAATTATTAGTCGATAGACTAATAAAGAAAGAGTTATTGGATTAATCTAAAAAATGAAATTTGTATATTTCTTTTTTTTTTTCAAATAAAAATAATTGAAGAACGATCACGTTAACAAACTTCATTCGAATGCCATAGATATTTCTATCTTAAAAACCATCAGAAGACAACAGGATACCTAAAGTATTTGCTAGGTCAATACAATCCTAAGTTATTGTACATAAACAAAATCTTTTCATCAGTACCGATAGACAAATCATCGTGGTCCATTTCTCTATGAGAATATCCTAAGTAACATATAAAAATCTTTAAGCAGCAAACTTTCGTATCCTTGAACAAGACTAGACACTGCGAGATACCGAATCATCGATCCAAACTGTTTCCACGTCTCTTCGTGGATCGAATGTATATGCAAGATTGTTACAAACAAAAGAAAAGTGGATAAGAGAGAAAGAAATAATGACTCTCTCAAGATGGATACAAGGCGAATCGAGGAATTGTACTAAAATAAAGTAAAAGAAAAAGAAAGAAAGAAAGGAAATTCAAAGGTAAATTAACATGCGTACAGACCCAGGGCAACCGGATGATCATTTATGGAATCATTGTCTCCTCTATGTCTGTACAATATGAAACGTACCTTCGATACGTACACAGCCGAAGCATCGTAATGAGAAATCATTATAGGAAATCATCAAAGTCCGTACGATGATCAGGTAGAATGTTTGATGACCATAAAGTTAAGGTAAGTCACGACTAGCACTGCGCTTAAACGTCATCGAGCGCACTTCCGTAGCCGATTTGGTTGACTTGGAAGTAATCGAGATTACTGAGGTACCGGAAGGTGCAGAACTAGGAGTCGGACTCTGCGAGAGAGATCCTCTTTCGTCATTGGCAGACTTTTCACGTTCTAACCTTTGTTTACTGAACTTTCCCATTCCAGGTCGATAGATCTCCATAGCAGGACGATCCTGAAAGGTGTAATAAATCATGAAATTTCTATAACCTATATGTCAGGATAGAGAGAAATATTTGTATAACGATTTAATTGATTTTGTTTTACCTTGTTTCTGATCCTGCGTTCCAATCTTGGATCCTTCTTATCCTTTTCCTTATCCTCCGCTTCATTTTTCTTTAGGTTACTCTGGTCGCCACCGTCTAAGGATTTATGACGTCTCAATGATCCGCCATCACCCGCTCCCCCTTCACCGCCACTTTCCAATGAACTGCGTCTCTTTACCACTTTTCCCACGTCCTTCCTGCCTTCTAAATCTGCGCTGTAATTTGTCTCCTGATCAATGTGATCGTTAGACCTCGATTTGGCTGACTCCTTCAAGTCATTCCGATACGATGACGGCGATTCGTCGCTTTCTAAAAATTCGTATACTTTATCGAATCTTCTAATAAATCCCATAGAGCTTGATTAGGACGAAAGTAAAAATGTCTCACCTGGTGTGTCTGTGCTGTGCCTTGAAGAAAGAGCATCCAATGCCTCATCCTTTACGACTGTCTCCGTAGACTTATCATCAGAGTCTAGTTTGACCTTTTGCTTATCAGTATTCTTCTTCGTGTCATCCTTAGACGTTTGACTTTTGTCTGTTCTCTTGGAAGCAGCGGATAAGACGATCTCAACTTTCTTGTCCTTCTTCTGAACAGACTCTCGTTCCTCCTTCCTTGGCTTAGCACCAGCTGCAGTCGTAGCTTCGGCACCAGGATCAACATTCTGTTTCTTAGCTTCAGCTAGTCTCTTCTTCTCTTGTCTCATCTTCTCATAACTCTTTCCTCGCTTCTCCTCAGCCTTACGATCCCTCAGTTCCTTCCCGTCGTCCTTAGCCTCGTTCTTCCTGTCCTCCTTCACTTCGTTTCGCCTATCATCCTTTGGATTGTCTTTGTCATCTTTTCTACCGTATGGTTTTTTCTCCTCGTGTCTTCTCTGATGCTTCGATACGTCTCTGCTGTCCTTGTTTCTCTCATCTCGTTCCCGGTATCCTTTAGTTGGCGTCTTCGTATCACGATCCCGAGACAATTTCTCACGAATTTTTTCATCCCGCTTATTCCGATTCTTCGTATCCTTCGGGGACACCTTCTCTTTCTCTTCCTTGTTCTCCTTGTTATCCTTGCAGCACGTCTCTCTCTCAGCATCTGGATTCTTAAGGACCTGCACAGACGAGATTTTACCCTTTTTATAATGCACTGGAAATATTTATAAGGCGACACTGATCTAATGTCGACTTACTCGGACAAGAACTGCTAATCGAACTGAACTTCAATGATAAAGAAAACGCCTAGAGCTTCCATGAGTATAAGACAATATATTTCGAAAGAACATGACATAACTATTTTCTCCTTGTGTTCAGTGCGTAAAGTTTGAGCTGTTATTTATTAAAGAAAATAACGAGCGACAATAAATTTCGTCCACTCGTCTATTACAAAAACAAAAAACGTATAACGTTCTGGAATATAATTTCTTAAGAATCTTTAAAAGATCGCGTGGATATAAAAAGGAACATTGCCGATGATCCCTCGGCAGTGGACTGATTAATGGCGGGAAACATGAATTTCTTCATTACTCATTAGCTGTGTATGGCTGTTCATGAGTTATTTCGAAATCCTGGCAATCCAGTCTTGATGGCTGTTTTAAAAGGACATATCTTCTCGCCGATAGGAATCGCGCTACAACTTTTGGATTTAGCTAAACAGTTCAGATTCTGTGATTCCCATATCTTTCGCAAATTCGTCGAACGACTCTTAGGTAAAGCTGGAAAATATTCGTTGTTATCTATACGTCGAATTACAACATTTTTCTTCTTTCTTTCTGCTACGAGAGTGCGTTTCTTGTGAAACCAATTACGTTCGTGTGAATTATATTTCCTCCAGTAACAGTCTTCCTTTCCGCAACCCTTTTCACGATAATCAAATAATTTTCTAACGTTAGATTGCCTTATGTCAATACTCTCATGTCTTTTGATACGCGTTACAGTCTCCTCCTTTGTGCAAACGTCAATGCCTTCGGACACTCGTTCGCGTACATTGCAAAAACTGTTATTCACTTTTAAATCATCGGGCTCCTCCGTGCAATTTCCTTCAGTGAATTTAACACAGGGTTCTACAGGCTGCTCCAGGGCATCTTCGCGACATTTAAAAGGGACTTCCTTTAATACAGGATTCGAGAGTAAAACAAAGTACAGGTTCTCGTTTTGATCGTCTTCGCTACAGTCTATATGCTGCGAAGGGGAAGATTAATATCAGCGACTAAATGTGGACAATATTTTCCAAACAGGGAAGCCTAATGTTTTCTTTTTCATTTTTCAAAGTAGAAAATATTTAAGAGTTTGGGAATCATTGTTTTGACCTTTATACGATGAAACACATAGAACTGGATATATTGGAAATCATTCGATTAACTCAAATTATTGGTGAGATTAATTTCTAAAGGAAAAACTGGTAGATTGATATGGAAATATGACTGTAAAGTTATTTGCAATTAATAGCAATATTTATAATCACCTTGGATATTGTTGGCTCGTCTTTTGCTCTCCGCCTCTCGATATCCCGACGACGTCTTTCTTCACGCTTCTCATCCCTTAAACGTTGTTTTTCTTGCTTACGTTGTTTCAAAAATTCCAAGAGTGGTGTAGTCGTTACTTTCTTTTGTGAATCTGGAACAATATATTTGTTAGTTAATTTTATTCAGACTATACTACGCTGTGTACGCTTTGCAGTGACAATATTTCATGGTCTGGTTAAGATACTTACTGTCCGATGGCTGATAAGAATATTCTGTTTTTGGCTGCCCTGTCCCTGACTCGGATTCCAAATTTTTTAAACTTTCCAAGAAGCTAATGTAATACGGATCTGATTCGAGAGTACCGCATTTCAGGTCCTTCTTCTTTCCTACACGTTTCTTGGGTAATCTTTGAAATGGAGCAAATTCTACAACAGCAGAATATTCCGTGCCCTTTGAATCAACGAAGACATAATTGTCAAACTTCTCTCGAAATATAAAAATGTCCTGCTGCTCCAAGAAGTTGATATAGGCACGTGAAAATGCATATTGTCCCAATGACGTGTCGGCTTTGACAAAGTATAGATAATCATGCTCGGGAAGTGGAGAGACCTGCTCCATAAATTGCTCCTGTGTCATCGATGGTGGCAGTCGCCTTATTACTACCTACGCAAATAACGAACAGTTTAACCTAAAATAGATTGTGTTGTGTAAGATTTGTTATAAAAAATATATATATATTTTCAAGATCTGTAAGTATCTCATCTTAAATAATACTCTCTTACAATATTAAAAAGAAGTTAACGGCATAATAAATAACTGAATTAAACGAAGAACAGGATATTTTTTGAAAAAGACATAGCCATTTAAATTTATTCCTGGTTTTATAATGAAAATTAGTATCTTAAGGATAAAATTTAATTAATAAATATTCTTTTAATACACGAATCAATGAAGTTATGAAGTGTTTCCTAACCAAAAATTGAAAACATGTTTTACTAAAGTACAATCTATCCAGAGTGTCAAAATTTATCTAAAATATTTTAAACAGTTTTCTACGGATTTACTTAACATTAAATGATGCTGTACCTTTGTCATAGGTCGGCATTTCTCCTTTTTATTGTCTCTCGACTTGTTAGCGTCAGGAGTACTGGTCTGTGATTCATTTTGAGCTGGTGCTTCGGACTGTTGCGTTTCCTCAGTCATTCTCAGATAAAATCGTCGATTTTTATAAAAGCCAAGAGTATTGCTTATATCATGCGAATCCCAACTTTTCGACAAATAACGTTCTGAGCGAACAATTTTCAAACAGGTCAACAAAATAAACGTTTGCCGTTTACGAACAGTCCACTGCCATCTTGATTATTAACGAATACTGCACCATCTTTCCCATGGAGGACTTTTAAAAACAATAAAGTGGCATTCAAAAGTTGGGAGCACATTTTTCTATTATTTTCATTAATAAATTGAAAACTTAACATAAATCCACTATTATTTAAATAATAAAATACCACACGACACAGGTGTAATACGAACCATTAATTGTTACATATTACAAACTATTAATACTGTTGTTTTAAGAGTAATTACATATGAGCTACGAGTATACGATTGTTCACATAGGTTTTAAATATTTAACCGCCAATAGGAAGACTCTTGAACATACATTTAAAAATCTCAAACTATCTTTTTGAATGATTACGAGTGTCTATTGAATCAAGGCTAGCTTAGATATAATTTAATAAAAACAAAAAGATAAATACACTGTAAATAAAAGATATAAGTCATTAAAATCTAGAGAGAACCTAAAGATTGGAAGTTGATCCGTTGTACTATGAAATTAAGAAGAACTTAGTTGTACGATGAAACATTTTTACAATCTTCTATAATCATCGCGTTGTTGAGTTTGCGAACTTGATATCAATGTAGAGTATATAAAAGGTAAAATAGAGGCTAAAGCTAAGCAAAGGCCAATGAATGGACGGTACCATACCCAAGCAAAGCCAATAACCAATAAACTGATTGACATCGAGACAGACATAGTAACAGATTCAATGGCAATAACCCCACACAGAAAGGTAGAGTTTAAGATCAAAGTTCTCAATATATTTGCCAAGCATGTTGCTGCTAGAAACATCACTAGCCATCCGAGACCTCTGTACAATAATAATAATTTTATCAGTGTTAAAGATAATTTTTTATCAAGACATTACGTTACCTATTAGTCCAAGTGCGCCAATAATTGTGAACGTGTTCCATGTGAAACATTTGATCGACTGACAGCTTGTGTTTACGCTGAAGCAAAATTTCTTCACCACGTGACGTGATATATGGAACTATTGTTCCATGAATCATCAAGCCAACAATGGAATAAACGTCATCAGCTTTTCCTGCATAAGAGAATTGTATTCGAATGTCTCCTACCTGTGGATGAAAAATATTATAACATCAATGAAATAATTATGTTTTGATCGATCGGTACCTGAGGATTCCACAAATCTGCACTGTGATAATACAATCCTGAGTGCATTTTAATGTCTCTACGTTCTGGTCTCTCATCGCTAGTAATTTCGACAAAATCATTGAATTTCTTCTTTAGTTCTGTACCAAGTATTATAGCTCCAATTTTAACCTGATTCGCAATTTGTACTTGACTCTTAATGGGTATGCTTTTCGGATTATGATGTCCAGTTTTAATATAAAATTCATCCGAATCAATAAGTTTGTCTTTCCATTCGGTAGAGTAGTAATAATGTTTTTCATTCTCCGTAACTCCTCCAAAACTGAAAAATGATAAATGTTAATTATACGTTTAAAATCGATACACTGATTAAAGTCGTATAAAATTAATATATGTAGAAAATGAATGACTTTATTAAAATAGAATTAAGAAAGAAATAACCTTCGCTCTTCTTCAATCTCAATCCACTGATACATCTGAACTCGTCTCTTAAGTTTGACACTGGCCATAACAATTCCGTAGTCTGGTTCTGTCAAGGGTTCATCGACTGATATATAGCCAGTAAAATGAACCAAACGCCCTTCGTATTCAGGTAGTATCTTCCATGGACTTGAGAGCACAGCAACATTACGCAAAGCCTCGTCTAAGGAATGTGCTACTTTTGCAGCATGGCCCTAGAGATGAGTCTTTTTTAATATTTATACATTAATATAATTACAATGAACAAAGTCTTTTAATCGAACACACCTCGTTCCAAAAAAGGAGACACATGCCAACAGCAAATAAGACTGAACCTATGATCGCTGTGAGCCATGATTCTTTGAATTGTTCGGAAACACTCATTGGAACATGTACAGGACCCAGTTGCCGTCCGTTTGCTCGATTCTGATGTGCTCGTTCTTCTGCATTTAACCGTTGCGGTTGTCCATTTTGCTATTTTTTCATTAATATAACCATGGCAAATAAGGAGAAATATTAATTACAAAGAAATCGGCACAAATATTGTCAATTTATATGGTTCGATATTGAACATTGTCGCAAATTAGATTATTCGTTGTTACAGTAACAACATCGTTATCTTTACAATACTTTTATATTATAGCTGTACAATTATTGTAGATATAAAAAAGAATTACGATAGATCAAATCGAATAACCTATTGTGTAAAGTATAACATTATAGTTATTCTAACAAGTATCTTTTCTTACATTTGTCCGATACATCGTGCAGTATTAAGTATGATGAGCATCAGGGTTCAGTTCTTGTTCTTTATGACAAAATTCGTTTTTATTTATCGAACTACATTTTGAGGTTACGCGCCTGGTGCAACTCGTTACATGCCCTTTTTCATTCTTGCATGGCAAGTATTTTTTTTTTACACGAACTCATTTTACCAAAAGCAAATTATTAATTACAAATTAAACGATTTTCAAATATTCTGCAATATCTTCCGATCATGATGTTCAACGTTTCATCACAGGATTACCACGTAATGCCTTCCTCGATCATTGATATATGTATCCTTCAATTCCTTCAACATGACTTAAAATGTTTATTGATTTTTCATACTTCGTTAAAGCAGAACTAATCTTTAAATCTAAAACGTCAATGGCATGGATAACATTATTTTTTATTCGCATATTAAATCGAATATTCGACGTTTTTAAGAATGTACCTATTTCAACCATTTTAATTTTCAATGATGCAATTGATCTAAATTATTTATAAATTGACTCCGCAGCACAGTACTTGGCGAGGAAAAATTTTGCAAATTAAAAATCATTTTCTTCACTTCGATCGCTCGATAAAACGAAACGTATAGACATATTTTTTGGACGCATATAATATTATTGATAGTTCAGTTGCAACTACTTTCTTCGTTGTCTTTAATTCCAATTAATATCAGCAAGTTCATTTCTAATGTCGAAATGCCGTGGTATAACGCCGTAACAAAAGAGTTGTAAGTTTTACAAAGAGAAGAATACTTTTAAAGATTTCAAAGACTCGAAGAAATTTGGACATTTAACGTCAAAAGAGAGAATCGGACGTCCTTCGCACTCTTAAAAAAGAAAAAAGAAAAAAAAATGGACGTTTATTTGATCACGTACAGGATAAATGATGAAAATTAAATAGCCGTTATTTCTAGTGCCTTAAAAAATATACTAAGCTTGTACTCTGCTTCGACATATTACCATAACTTTTTTCAAAAAGACAATGCGTATTGCGAATGATCGGTACCGGTTTCAAAAGCAGTTTCGGATAGATCATCAAGTCATACGATGGTATAATCGTGCATTTAATTCCATCCCGATGTAATGAATTACATATTCATATTCACCTATCAATATTATTCTAGGACGCTGCAAAAAGCACATTATTCCAATTGGTTCATTGGAAAATCCACATAGGGCATTGACCAAAATACACATTTGCGGAATGGGCAGCTGGATACAATTTCTGTACGTAGGTGAACAAGACCGCAGTAAATTTCGTTTTTACTTAATCATATCTTTTTTGTTGTTGTTTAAAGCTATAAAGTATACAACATATACATCTTCTCACATGCTCGAGGCTTCTGTCCGAAACTGTGACATGCAAATAAAAATGCGACGCAATGATAGAGAGAAAATATTGGCGTATATATATAATAGTTTTCTAAAGGGAATTCAAGTGAACTGATTGTTTTCCTCGAGAGGAATATACAAATATTAAGTATTCCGACTGCAATCCCGTTTGGCAAGATGAATAGTAGATATTAAATTACCATTAGTCGACATGCAATTTCGAATTTAAATATAGAACAATCATCTTCGTCCATTCTATCAAGCTCTATCAATTAGTACTCTATATTGCGTGCACTCCTCTCACTTTCCCCGTGGACATAAAAAAAAAAAGTATCTAAAAAAAGTACTATAGATCTAAGTATCTCTAAAAATATTTCTTGGTCACTGTTAAAAAGATACGTATCGTTAAAACTTGCAGTCTCAGGACGCTGCTCTCAATTTCCCTCTCTAAAAGGCTTTTTGCCACCTTGTAAACAGGACTATCGATTCCTTATCATCAGACAAATCTTTTCGTAGGCGTAGCTCAAGTTCTTTCCAAGACCAGCGCAACAACCATTTTCCCGGATAGTCTGGAATCTATAGGTGCGAAAGTTTTTCTCTCTATCGATATAAGTTACAGCAGCCATGAGCGGACACATTATGATTTTCGTGTGATCGAGGAAATTGATCTGGAACAAAAATTAAAAAGAAACAAATAAGCTTTAACGATCGAATAACAATGCTTATTCTAAAAGAAAATATTTTATTTTGTCTCCAGATATACACACACAGTTGTCTAAAATTCATGAAGTAATCTCACCTGTATAGATCCATTGGTAAGCTGCATGACGACAGCAGATTGTGTTCTGAACCATTGATGCATATATGGAATTCTCGACATGGAATCGCTTTGCTTTACTGCAACGGATCCGCCTGCTTTCATTAAGTGTTCGTTCATGTATCGCAAAAAGAAATCCAACAGTTTCATCTTTTTGTCGAGGTGACTGGGAAATTCTTTGGTCGTGTAATACAACTCTTTTCCTTCGCGATTAATATAATGAATATTGAAGCCATTCGCCAGCATTATAAGGCGCGTCCCGTCATTGAACATCACGCCGACACCATCGTCCGAGAGTTGATAACCAAAACCATATTTATCCGAATAGTCCACCCATTTACTTACCCAGACAAATGGTTGTGCAGCTGGGTCTGTCATTTCATCTGTGAAATTTCATGGATTCATTCATTTAGTACACGGAAGTCCTTAGAATATGCAGTAATAAGATATACAACATATATAAAATAACATTGTCTATAAAGTCATTAAGTACGTACTAACAATTAAATAACTATCTTTGGAAGAAAGTCAAATTAACAATGTCACTTGTTCTCAAGTAAGTTTTAAATGAGATATTATTAATTACCATAAGACGATGAATAAACCTCGGATGGCTAAAGTCATGAAAACTATTATTATTAATTGTGAAGAAACATTAATGATGTTTTAGTTTAAGAGAACTGAACAAATTATACTAATAAGCGAACCAATGATAAACACATCCCTGACAACGAAATGCAGTATTCTTTTTAAGATGAAGTCGATAATATTAAACAGTGCCAAAAGTAAAAGAAAAAAAGAAAAGAAAGAAGGGAAACATGCTGTTGTTTGTCAATGAAAAAAAAAAAAGTGTACCTGCAGAATTAACTGCTTTGCGCGTCGGTTTAGAATTTAAGACAACAGCCAGCTGGTCTTTTAACGTCTCCAGCATCTTCTTTATGTCGTGATTTAATTTCTGTATTTCGGTAGTGCCATCGACGGACTTCGACTTAGGCGCTGGACTGTTCGGAATTCGTGATATACGTTCGTCAGTCTCCTTGCCCGTATTGTGATTCATTTCAGTCAATGGTTTACGCTGATTGTGCATTTCCAACATATCTGATCGTGGTGCCATTGTAAGACAAGACAAGGGCAGACTCGTTGGCATGAACCCTACGAAGATATAAGGTCATTACAGTCGTTCAAGGATCGATCACAAACAGTTAGTGTATTTGAAATAAATGAAAGATAAATTTACCTGATGTGAAGAAGACGTCCTTCATTAGTTTTCCTACAGTGGGACGTTTCAAAGGGTTCCCTTGCAACATATTTGATATCATATTCATCGCAGCAGTGCTGAGATGTTGTGGAGTTTTGTATTGAACTTGTTTGATTCTTGCATATGTTTCTTTGAGGCTGGAGGTCTCGAATGGAGGTTTTCCGGCGAGCAACGTGTACATAATACAACCGATACTCCATACATCAACCTCATAAGAATGTCCAACTTTATTAAGAATTTCTGGAGCTATATAATTTGGTGTCCCACATAGTGTTCTGTCGTTAGGAAGAAGAAGGATTAGAGACTTAAAATTTGACATACGCGAAAGCGCTCGTTTCATGAATATTTTTAAGGAATTTTTTCTTTTTACGTACTTTTTGCGTTCGTCGTCACGCTCCAATTTCGTTGCGAGGCCGAAATCGCCAATTTTTACTTGTAAATCGTCATTGAGGAATAAGTTTCCTAATTTCAAGTCTCTGTGAATAATCTTATTTTGATGTAAATAAAAGACACCATCCAAAATTTGCTTCATGTAATATCTCGTTTCGCATTCGGTCAATGCTTTTCTACGTTTGTGTAGCTCCATCATCGACTAAAATGATATTTTCATAAAATTTGGACGTTCCGTCTTAATACAAATAGTCTTGTGACACCAAGATGGTTTACCCTTTTGCGACAAAGTTCCAGGATGATATATATATTATTTGAATCATCGAAGAATCCATGAAATCCTACAATGTGTCGGTGGTTTAAGCTTTTGTGAATAGCTATTTCTTGTGTCATTTTGTCACGTTGATTGCTTTTAGTCATTATCGATTTTGGCACTATCTTTCCAGCAAAAACGTGGTGCGACTTTGACTCCTTGATTTCGTAACATTTTGCAAATCCACCCTATCGAATTGAAGAAGAACTTTAACAGCTTGTATATATATTTAATGATATAATATAATGTAAATGTATAAAACTATTAAAAAGAAACCTTAAACTTAAATAGATTCCTATATCGCATATTTATACGTAACTACTCCACTACTCGTAAAATATTCTTTTCTCAGGATCATTGATATTTACAGATATTGATGTCGAACTTGTTAAACTTTATAACAAAGCAAATGCATTGTCCAATTGTTGGTATCGGATGTCATGTCCAACAAAATAAAACTACGATTCATTACCAAAAACCTGATTCTTCACAATTGTTAGTAACCAATAGGTCTTCCACAGTACATTTACCCTTGTACACAAATATTTTCATAAGCAAGACAAAGATACAAGTATAGAAAAGTTTAAAGGAAATTTATATACAGAGTGTATCAGCTAAGATGCACGTTTTGCGATTTGCGACGAAACGGTGCACAATTTCGAAAATCTGATGTAAGAACCATTGATTATTTTTTGATTGCGCAT